>CM055739.1:679628-682128 GCA_029465975.1 Dallia pectoralis | reverse complement strand
GAGAGAGACAGACATATAGAGGAAGAAAGAGACTGACATATAGAGGGAGAAAGAGACAGACGTATAGAGGGAGAGAGAGACTGACATATAGAGGGAGAGAGAGACAGACATATAGAGGGAGAGAGAGACAGACGTACAGAGGGAGAGAGAGACTGACATATAGAGGGAGAGAGAGACTGACATATAGAGGGCGAGAGAGATTGACATATAGAGGGAGAGAGAGACTGACATATAGAGGGAGAGAGAGAGAGACGTACAGAGGGAGAGAGAGACAGACATATAGAGGGAGAGAGAGACAGACATATAGAGGGAGAAAGAGACTGACATATAGAGGGAGAGAGAGACTGACATATAGAGGGAGAGAGAGACAGACGTATAGAGGGAGAGAGAGACAGACGTACAGAGGGAGAGAGAGACAGACATATAGAGGGAGAGAGAGAATGACATATAGAGGGAGAGAGAGACAGACATATAGAGGGAGAGAGAGAATGACATATAGAGGGAGAGAGAGACTGACATATAGAGGAAGAAAGAGACAGACATATCGAGGGAGAGAGAGACTGACATATAGAGGGAGAGAGAGAATGACATATAGAGGGAGAGAGAGACAGACATATAGAGGGAGAGAGAGACTGACATATAGAGGGAGAGAGAGACAGACGTACAGAGGGAGAGAGAGACAGACATATAGAGGGAGAGAGAGACAGACATATAGAGGGAGAGAGAGACTGACATATAGAGGGAGAGAGAGACTGACATATAGAGGGAGAGAGAGACAGACATATAGAGGGAGAGAGAGACTGACATATAGAGGGAGAGAGAGACTGACATATAGAGGGAGAGAGAGACAGACGTATAGAGGGAGAGAGAGACAGACGTACAGAGGGAGAGAGAGACAGACATATAGAGGGAGAGAGATAATGACATATAGAGGGAGAGAGAGACAGACATATAGAGGGAGAGAGAGAATGACATATAGAGGGAGAGAGAGACTGAGATATAGAGGGAGAAAGAGACAGACGTATAGAGGGAGAGAGAGACTGACATATAGAGGGAGAGAGAGAATGACATATAGAGGGAGAGAGAGACAGACATATAGAGGGAGAGAGAGACTGACATAGAGGGAGAGAGAGAGAGACGTACAGAGGGAGAGAGAGACAGACATATAGAGGGAGAGAGAGACAGACATATAGAGGGAGAAAGAGACTGACATATAGAGGGAGAGAGAGACTGACATATAGAGGGAGAGAGAGACAGACGTATAGAGGGAGAGAGAGACAGACGTACAGAGGGAGAGAGAGACAGACATATAGAGGGAGAGAGAGAATGACATATAGAGGGAGAGAGAGACAGACATATAGAGGGAGAGAGAGAATGACATATAGAGGGAGAGAGAGACTGACATATAGAGGAAGAAAGAGACAGACATATCGAGGGAGAGAGAGACTGACATATAGAGGGAGAGAGAGAATGACATATAGAGGGAGAGAGAGACAGACATATAGAGGGAGAGAGAGACTGACATATAGAGGGAGAGAGAGACAGACGTACAGAGGGAGAGAGAGACAGACATATAGAGGGAGAGAGAGACAGACATATAGAGGGAGAGAGAGACAGACATATAGAGGGAGAGAGAGACTGACATATAGAGGGAGAGAGAGACTGACATATAGAGGGAGAGAGAGACTGACATATAGAGGGAGAGAGAGACAGACGTATAGAGGGAGAGAGAGACAGACGTACAGAGGGAGAGAGAGACAGACATATAGAGGGAGAGAGATAATGACATATAGAGGGAGAGAGAGACAGACATATAGAGGGAGAGAGAGAATGACATATAGAGGGAGAGAGAGACTGAGATATAGAGGGAGAAAGAGACAGACGTATAGAGGGAGAGAGAGACTGACATATAGAGGGAGAGAGAGAATGACATATAGAGGGAGAGAGAGACAGACATATAGAGGGAGAGAGAGACAGACATATAGAGGGAGAGAGAGACAGACATATAGAGGGAGAGAGAGACAGACATATAGAGGGAGAGAGAGACAGACGTATAGAGGGAGAGAGAGACAGACATATAGAGGGAGAGAGAGACAGACATATAGAGGGAGAGAGAGACAGACATATAGAGGGAGAGAGAGACAGACATATTTCTGGTTAAGCTCATCATGGTCCAGACATATTCCATTTTCTCATGTGAGATTACAACCTCGTATCCTTTGACTGCCTAGCAATCAGGATGTGTTATTCATGGTTCCTGACGGTTGACTTTTAACTGTGCTCCACATAAGCTCTGTTAGACACCGTTTGTATTTGACACTTCAGATGGGTGACAGGCACCTCTGCCCTCACAAATCACTCCCTATCTCGTGTCTAGGGCACTTTTTTGGCCAGGTCCATAAGTTGGCAGTTGGGACGTAGCCCAGCAGGAGATGATAACAAGCCACAGGAAAACTGTGTTACAGCGTAGATGTAAAATAACTAGATCAGGATTCTCATT
>CM055739.1:647128-677128 GCA_029465975.1 Dallia pectoralis | reverse complement strand
AGGCTGGGACGTAATGCTCATTCCACAACTGTCATTGTCAGACCGCTGACAGACCTAAATATATCTAGAAATATCAGATAACCCAGAATCAGATAACCCTGAATGTAAAAACCCAGCCTACACTCCATCCTCTACCATTGAGATACAAGCAGACAATAACAAGCCATGCCAAATATAAAACTGATCGCATTGGAATTGAAAACATGATTTCAAGATATTCATCTAGCCACTAATACATTGATTGACTTATTCATCATTCAACTGGACAATCGATTCGGAAATCAGATTTTTTATCACTAAAGGAGAAATGGTTTGACATTTTATGTTTAACTGATATAATTGTCAAACCAACAACACAACGGTAAACCAAGGAAAAGCAATTGATTTACTGGCAAGTTCTAAATATAAGACGTTACTAAAGAAAAAATATGCTTTCTTAAATGTATTTTTAATTTAACCTTTATATAATCAGGTAGGCCAATTGAGATCCCAATATTGGTGGTAAAACAAATGCTTCATTACACCTATATTCAAAATGGTCAGAGGTTTGATTGGAATCATTGCCAATACATTTCTTTAGCATAATTATTACCTTAAGTAAAGGTCTGGATGGGATTCCTTCCTAAATCTGAACAATAGACCATATAGATATTTCAACGTTTTACACTTTGATCACTGAACAAGTCTACAAAAATGACAAAGGAAAATATCTGTCTGTTTCATCAGCTTTTAAAAAGCCTTTGACTCAATATGATATGAAGGTTTGTTTTCAACTCTCCTTCAATGTGGTGATTGAGGCAAGGTCTGTAATATTTTAATGTTATGTATTAAGCAATATTGTTTGTGTTGTGGTAATAAAGAAACTGTGGTTGTCAGGACACAGATTTAAGGATATGTTAGACCAGTCTAATTTAATGTTTATGTAAACCAGCAACCAGATTGGAGCAATCTACATCTCTAGAGCTAACAGAACAGGGCCTACAGTAGGCATCTATGGTACCAGTAAAGTCACATCAGTGGTAGAATAGTGAACCCAGTCACATCAGTGGTAAAATAGTGAACCCAGTCACATCAGTGGTAAAATAGTGAAACCAGTCACCTCAGTGGTAAAATAGTGAAACCAGTCACCTCAGTGGTAAAATAGTGAAACCAGTCACATCAGTGGTAAAATAGTGAACCCAGTCACATCAGTGGTAAAATAGTGAACCCAGTCACATCAGTGGTAAAATAGTGAACCCAGTCACATCAGTGGTAAAATAGTGAAACCAGTCACCTCAGTGGTAAAATAGTGAAACCTGTCACCTCAGTGGTAAAATAGTGAACCCAGTCACATCAGTGGTAAAATAGTGAACCCAGTCACATCAGTGGTAAAATAGTGAACCCAGTCACATCAGTGGTAAAATAGTGAAACCAGTCACCTCAGTGGTAAAATAGTGAAACCAGTCAAATCAGTGGTAAAAAAGTGAAACCAGGCACCTCAGTGGTAAAAGGGTGAAACCAGTCACGTCAGTGGTAAAATAGTGAACCCAGTCACATCAGTGGTAAAATGGTGAACCCAGTCACGTCAGTGGTAAAATTGTGAACCCAGTCACCTCAGTGGTAAAATAGTGAATGCAGTGGTAGAATAGTGAACCCAGTGGTAGAATAGTGAACTCAGTGGTTGAATAGTGAACTCAGTGGTAGAATAGTGAACTCAGTGGTAGAATAGTGAACCCAGTCACATCAGTGGTATAATAGTGAACTCAGTGGTATAATAGTGAACTCAGTGGTATAATAGTGAACTCAGTGGTATAATAGTGAACTCAGTGGTATAATAGTGAACTCAGTGTGAGAATAGTGAACTTAGTGGTAGAATAGTGAACCCAGTCACATCAGTGGTAAAATAGTGAACTCAGTGGTTGAATAGTGAACTCAGTGGTAGAAAAGTGACCTTAGTGGTAGAATAGTGAACTCAGTCACATCAGTGGTAGAATATTGAACTCAGTGGTCGAATTGTAAAGTCAGTGGTAGAATAGTGAACGCAGTGGTAGAATAGTGAACTCAGAAGTAGAATAGTGAACTCAGTAGTAGAATAGTGAACTCAGTGGTAGAATAGTGAACTCAGTGGTAGAATAGTGAACTCAGTGGTAGAATAGTGAACTCAGTGGTAGAATAGTGAACTCAGTGGTAGAATAGTGAACTCAGTGGTAGAATAGTGAACTCAGTGGTAGAATAGTGAACTCAGTAGTAGAATAGTGAACTCAGTGGTAGAATAGTGAACTCAGTGGTAGAATAGTGAACTCAGTAGTAGAATAGTGAACTCAGTGGTAGAATAGTGAACTTAGTGGTAGAATAGTGAACTTAGTGGTCGAATAGTGAACTCAGTAGTAGAATAGTGAACTTAGTGGTAGAATAGTGAACTCCGTGGTAGAATAGTGAACTCAGTAGTAGAATAGTGAACTTAGTGGTAGAATAGTGAACTCAGTGGTAGAATAGTGAACTCAGTAGTAGAATAGTGAACTCAGTGGTAGAATAGTGAACTCAGTGGTAGAATAGTGAACTCAGTAGTAGAATAGTGAACTCAGTGGTAGAATAGTGAACTCAGTAGTAGAATAGTGAACTCAGTGGTAGAAGATCGAGGTCACAATGTGATGTTGCGTTGGACTGGCTGCAATACGTGTTAAGACTAGGTATGGATTTTACACACAACTATACACACATTTATCCACAAACACAAGCATTTCATACACACATATACACACATAAACACAACATACATCCTCACAGACTCACACATAAATCACAACACAGACACGCACAAACTCATAAAACGCATTAGGTAGTGACACACAGCAAGGAAAACGGATTTGTTCCCGTCATGACACGTTGCCAAGGCAACACACACAGACATGCATACACACACAATCAGTCCACCTCCATCCTCTCAGAAGAAAGTGTAGAAGGAAGATGTGTGGGTCCCAGATTCCAGGAGGGATGGGAACTGGAATGTGGACAGTAATTTGGACTGTGTGTGTGTCTGTTATGGCGTGTGTATGTGTGTCTGTTGTGGCGTGTGTATGTGTGTCTGTTGTGGCGTATGTATGTGTGTCTGTGGTGGCGTGTGTATGTGTGTCTGTTGTGGCGTATGTATGTGTGTCTGTGGTGGCGTGTGTATGTGTGTCTGTTGTATGTGTGTCTGTTTTGGCGTATGTATGTGTGTCTGTTTTGGCGTGTGTATGTGTGTCTGTTGTGGCGTGTGTATGTGTGTCTGTTTTGGCGTGTGTATGTGTGTCTGTGGTGGCGTGTGTATGTGTGTCTGTTGTGGCGTATGTATGTGTGTCTGTTGTGGGTTGTAAAATTCAAAAGGTCTTTCTCACATTAAACACATTAAACACATTAAAAAGCAATATGATTTAATTGTATTACAGTGCGGAGCGTATTGTGACGTGTGTGTGTGTGTCTGTTGTGGCGTGTGTATGTGTGTATGTGATGTGTATTGTGACGTGTGTGTGTGTGTCTGTTGTGGCGTGTGTATGTGTGTATGTGATCTGTATTGTGACGTGTGTGTGTGTGTGTCTGTTGTGGCTTGTGTATGTGTGTATGTGATGTGTATTGTGACGTGTGTGTGTGTGTTGTGGATTGTGTGTGTGTGTGTTATGTGTGTGTGTGTGTTGTGTGTGTGTTGTGGATTGTGTGTGTGTGTGTGTGTGTGTGTGTGTGTGTGTGTGTGTGTGTTGTGGATTGTGTGTGTGTGTGTGTGTGTGTCGTGTGTGTGTGTTGTGGATTGTGTGTGTTGTGTGTATGTTTGTGTGTTGCGTGTGTGTCTCTGTAATGTAGGTATTAGCTGTGCTGCTGAACCATGTCTGATGAATAACAGCTGATGTCCCCCCCAACTCTAGCTTCTGACAACATAGATGATGGTAGTGTGGAGAAATTAGAGTAGGGTAGAGGAGAGAGTGTAGAGGAGAGAGGAGAGAGAGGGGGAGGAGAGGGGGGGAGGAGAGAGGGGGAGGAGAGGAGAGAGTGGAGAGGAGAGGAGAGAGAGGGGGAGGAGAGGGGGGAGAGGGGGGAGAGAGAGGGGGGAGAGAGGGGGGAGATATAAGAGATAGAAGTATGAGAGGGTAGGAGAAAGGAGCATGAAGCACCTCCCTCTAACAGACTGACTGTAAAATATGATGGTAACAGACTGACTCTAAAATATGATGGTAACAGACTGACTCTAAAATATGAATGGTAACAGACTGACTCTAAAATATGATGGTAACAGACTGACTGTAAAATATGATGGTAACAGACTGACTCTAAAATATGAATGGTAACAGACTGACTCTAAAATATGATGGTAACAGACTGACTCTAAAATACGGATGGTAACAGACTGACTCTAAAATACGGATGGTAACAGACTCTAAAATACGGATGGTAAAAGACTGACCCTAAAATATGAATGGTAACAGATACAATAGAATATGTATGTAACTCTATGGTAACAGATACAATAGAATATGTATGTAACTCTATGGTAACAGATACAATAGAATATGTATGTAACTCTATGGTAACAGATACAATAGAATATGTATGTAACTCTATGGTAACAGATACAATATAATATGTATGTAACTCTATGGTAACAGATTCAATTGACTACACTACATACCAATATCCTTAACATGTAGAAAACAAACACACACACACACTGTAAAATGAAAGTGTAATTATAGATTTGTTAAAATGTCAAATGACAATCACAGCAAGACAACGACATGAGTGACAGTAACAAGTCACGGTGAGGTCATCGTCCAACCGTCCAATCAGAATGTCAGGTCCCTGACCTTTACATGTGAATAGATGGAATGACAGATAGAGAGGCAATGTCTTTCTTTTGTCTTTTCATCGCATTGTGGATGTCTGGTATAGTACTGAACTACAAAGAAAATACGGTGCATCCAGGACTGTGACTCGATATCCAGGACTGTGACTCTATATCTGTGACTCTATATCCAGGACTGTGACTCTATATCTGTGACTCTATATCCAGGACTGTGACTCTATATATGTGACTCTATATCCAGGACTGTGACTCTATATCCAGGACTGTGACTCTATATCTGTGACTCTATATCCAGGACTGTGACTCTATATCCAGGCATGTGACTATATATCTGTGACTCAATATATGTGACTCTATATCCAGGACTGTGACTCTATATCTGTGACTCTATATCCAGAACTGTGACTCTATATCTGTGACTCTATATCCAGGACTGTGACTCTATATCTGTGACTCTATATCCAGGACTGTGACTCTATATCCAGGACTGTGACTATATATCTGTGACTCTGATATCTGTGACTCTATATCCCGGACTGTGACTCTATATCTGTGACTCTATATCCAGGACTGTGACTCTATATCCAGGACTGTGACTCTATATCTGTGACTCTATATCCAGGACTGTGACTCTATATATGTGACTCTATATCCAGGACTGTGACTCTATATCCAGGACTGTGACTCTATATCTGTGACTCTATATCCAGGACTGTGACTCTATATCCAGGCATGTGACTATATATCTGTGACTCAATATATGTGACTCTATATCCAGGACTGTGACTCTATATCTGTGACTCTATATCCAGAACTGTGACTCTATATCTGTGACTCTATATCCAGGACTGTGACTCTATATCTGTGACTCTATATCCAGGACTGTGACTCTATATCCAGGACTGTGACTATATATCTGTGACTCTATATCTGTGACTCTATATCCCGGACTGTGACTCTATATCTGTGACTCTATATCCAGGACTGTGACTATATATCCAGGACTGTGACTCTATATCTGTAACTCTATATCTGTGACTCTATATCTGTGACTATATATCCAGGACTGTGACAATATATCTGTGACTCTATTTCCAGGACTGTGACTCTATATCCGTGACTCTATATCAAGGACTGTGACTCTATATATGTGACTCTATATCCAGGATTGTGACTCTATATCTGTGACTCTATATCCAGGACTGTGACTCTATATCCAGGATTGTGACTCTATATCCGTGACTCTATATATGTGACTCTATATCCCGGACTGTGACTCTATATCTGTGACTCTATATCCCGGACTGTGACTCAATATATGTGACTCTATATCCAGGACTGTGACTCTATATCTGGGAATCTATATCCAGAACTGTGACTCTATATCTGTGACTCTATATCCAGGACTGTGACTCTATATCTGTGACTCTATATCCAGGACTGTGACTCTATATCCAGGACTGTGACTATATATCTGTGACTCTATATCTGTGACTCTATATCCCGGACTGTGACTCTATATCTGTGACTCTATATCCAGGACTGTGACTCTATATCCAGGACTGTGACTCTATATCTGTAACTCTATATCTGTGACTCTATATCTGTGACTATATATCCAGGACTGTGACAATATATCTGTGACTCTATATCCAGGACTGTGACTCTATATCCGTGACTCTATATCAAGGACTGTGACTCTATATATGTGACTCTATATCCAGGATTGTGACTCTATATCTGTGACTCTATATCCAGGACTGTGACTCTATATCCAGGACTGTGACTCTATATCTGTGACTATATCTGTGACTCTATATCCAGGACTGTGACTCTATATCTGTGACTCTATATCCCGGACTGTGACTCTATATCTGTGACTCTATATCCAGGACTGTGACTATATATCTGTGACTCTATATCCAGGACTTTGACTCTATATCCAGGACTGTGACTCTATATCTGTGACTCTATATCCAGGACTTTGACTTTATATCCAGGACTGTGACTCTATATCCAGGACTGTGACTCTATATCCAGGACTGTGACTCTATATCCAGGACTGTGACTCTATATCTGTGACTCTATATCCAGGACTGTGACTCTATATCTGTGACTCTATATCCAGGACTGTGACTCTATATCTGTGACTCTATATCCAGGACTGTGACTCTATATCCGTGACTCTATATCAAGGACTGTGACTCTATATATGTGGCTCTATATCTGTGACTATATATCCAGGACTGTGACACTATATCTGTGACTCTATATCCAGGACTGTGACTCTATATCCGTGACTCTATATCAAGGACTGTGACTCTATATATGTGACTCTATATCCAGGACTGTGACTCTATATCCAGGACTGTGACTCTATATCTGTGACTCTATATCTGTGGCTCTATATCCAGGACTGTGACTCTATATCTGTGACTCTATATCTGTGGCTCTATATCTAGGACTGTGACTCTATATCCAGAACTGTGACTCTGCAGGTTTGTCACCGCCAAAAAGGGTGTCCAGCAATGATTGGCTACTTTAGGGTGAGAGAGGGAGGGAGCGTAAACCCTTGACATACGCCCCTCTATATTATTATTGTGATTGCTCAGTCACATGCAGCTCACTAACATGGCCAGATTCCAGCTTTTGTTGCTATGGATATGGCCCTGGGTTTGTGACTGTAGAGAGAGGGAAGGAGATTTATGAGCTGAGAGGGATGAGTTCTAGAGGGAATGTTTGTTTGTGTGTAGTCATTAAGCCGTTGTATTGTACATGAGCGCACTACGACCCTTCCAACCAGCTCTCTTCTCTCCTACCACCAACCAGCCGTTCTCTATCTTTCTCTTTATCTTGCACACTTTCTCTCTCGCCCACTTTCTCTTTTGTAACACATTTCTGTCTCTTCCTCTATTCTCTGGTCTTTGTTTCTGTCTCTCTCTCTCACCCTCTATTTATCTTGCTTTCTTTTCCAAAAGGTGCTAATCACTGTAAAAACAATTCATTAAAATGAGCGGTTCGTGAAAAGAACAGTACGACTTCCTAAGTGTCCTAAATGGCACCTATTGCTTATAGAAGGTCTGTTCTGAAGTAGTGAGGTATAAAGGGCATAAGGATTCATTTGAGACGCAGCCTGAGAGTCTGCTGAGAGAAAGTGGACTGGAGCCAATTACATGATTCCCTGGCAGGAAATGAAGTATCAGCAAAAGAATCTGAAAATAATAGTTTTTTTATCGCTTCACTGCTATTTTCACAAGTAACTCTTAGTAAAAAACTTGAAACAGATCATCAAAAAGTCAGTTGTTTCTAAACTCTAAGCACATTTTCAGTTGACTAAGTACAACACGAAATTATTCAGGCACTTTTTTACTAAACGTAATCAGAGTTTAATGTCCAAAGAAATGTTTCATATTGTGATACATGTTCATATATGCCCTTCACAATTTCATCATCATATTGCATTTGATATGGTATATTCTGTCTTGTTCAATTCTGTTGTACATGACCAGACCATACTATTACTTGCTATTTAGTAGTCAATCGGATAGTAAACATGTGTTTTTTAAGCGTGTTTTAAGGCAATTGTTCCTTTTTTGTTGGCATAGGATTTCAACTTGAATGATTAATTCATGATATATTCAACTATTGCCTTTTGGTAGAACTATTTTCTCTCCTCAAATGCCTGACATTAGAAACGCTTGCTCTAATCTGGGCTGCTGTAATGGACTTATTCGTATCCTAAAGAGTATATGACATTATTTGTTCATTCAAATACCCAAACACAAAGATAGTTTTTAATGGATACAGTATTCTAAAGAATTTGTCAGTACTTTGATTTATTACACTGGTTACTGAGATGGTTGTTCAAATTTAGCGGATTGAGGTATAGTCAAGGAAATTAACAATTTTTTAATCCTTGTGTTATTTCTGAATTCAGCTAGTGGGCATGTATGCCTCCTACTTGTTGGATGTCTTGACTCTGGCTCGATTCCATTATGAATTACACCTGACTTCGGCCAGATTCCATTATGAATTACACCTGACTTCGGCCAGATTCCAATAGGAATTACACATGATTCTGGACAGATTCGAATAGGAATTACACCTGACTTCGGCCAGATTCCAATAGGTATTACACCTGACTTCGGCCAGATTCCAATAGGAATTACACATGACTTCGGCCAGATTCCAATAGGAATTACACCTAAATATTTCTTGACCAGCTTCTAAATACCTGAAAAGGTTCTAGAGACCTTTTGAATAAAGTTCTTAAGATCTGGAAGTAAACCAGTCAACAGATTGCTATTAATATAAAATGCATGTATTTTATTATTTATTCTTTTTCCTCTGTAAAGCACATTGCACTGCTTGTATGTATGAATTGTGCTATATAAACAAACTTGCTTGCATGCATGACTTTGGCCAGATTCCAATAGGAATTACACATGACTTTGGCCAGATTCCAATAGAAATTACACTTGACGTTGGCCAGATTCCAATAGGAATTCCACATGACTTTGGCAAACCAGCATTAATGTGACATGCAGACCTGATGCCATAACAACACTCAATTTGTGCTCAGTAAGTTTCAAAGTTTTAATTGGCGGTTATGTGGTAAAATATGTCAATAAACATAATACAGACATGGTTGTGAATGGAAGACTGGTTAGGTTTGTTGACTGAACCGTGTGTGTGTGTGTATGTGTGTGTGTGTGTGTGTGTGTGTGTGTTAATGAGTGTGAGTGTGTGTGTGTGTGTGTGTGTGTGTGTGTGAGTGTGTTTGTGTGTGTGGGTGAGTGGGAATGTCATGAGTGTGTGAGTGTGTGTATCTGGGTGTGTGTGTGAGAGTGTGTGTGTATCTGGGTGTGTGTGGGTGAGTGTGTATATCTGGGTGTGTGTGGGTGAGTGTGTGTGCATCCGGGTGTGTGTGTGTGTGTGTGTGAGTGTGTGAGAGAGAATATAGTGAGATGCTGTCAGTCCACAACCAAACACTGGCCAATTAAATTGAACAGCAAAGTCTGTGGGATGACATGGTAAATGGCGTGTCATAATTTAAATATAGGCCTCTGGCCATGGAAAAGACCAACACAAATGACACCTGATTTTCTTTGCTGTATAGGGCACTTCTTTAGACCAATGCACAAGGCTCTGTTTTACAGTAGTGCACACTATCAGGAATAGGTTACACTTTAGGATGCACAAAAGAACAAAGTAAGTCATAATTGCAACATTTCCTTTTTCACCGTGCCCAGAATTGTTAAATTGTCGTGCCCTTTTCCGGTGGTTTGACAGGTTTTTAGCTGGAGAGGGGAGAAATTTAGCTGGAGAGGGGAGAAATTTAGCTGGAGATGGGAGGAATTTAGCAGGAGATGGGAGGAATTTAGCTGGAGAGGGGAGAAATTTAGCTGGAGATTGGAGGAATTTAGCAGGAGATTGGAGGAATTTAGCAGGAGATTGGAGGAATTTAGCTGGAGAGGGGAGGAATTTAGCTGGAGATTGGAGGAATTTAGCAGGAGAGGGGAGGAATTTAGCAGGAGATTGGAGGAATTTAGCTGGAGATTGGAGGAATTTAGCAGGAGATTGGAGGAATTTAGCAGGAGATAGGAGGAATTTAGCAGGAGATTGGAGGAATTTAGCAGGAGATTGGAGGAATTTAGCAGGAGAGGGGAGGAATTTAGCAGGAGATTGGAGGAATTTAGCAGGAGATTGGAGGAATTTAGCTGGAGATTGGAGGAATTTAGCAGGAGATTGGAGGAATTTAGCTGGAGATGGAATTTCCAAATGATGTAATTGGATGCTGTCTCAATCAAGTTTCCACAATTCTCGTACTTAGATTCACCTAGTCGCTAACAAAATAGAAATTTCCTAAATTTGTTATGTGAATATATATTGAAAAATAAATAAATAAGAATTTTGATTATTAAATTAATATCTCATTACAAATCTCATTAATAGAATACATCTCTTCTTTTCCTACATTATGAACTGTTCAGGGAGTATAGCCTGGGTTCTGAAGTGTTCAGAGAGTATAGCCTGGGTTCTGAAGTGTTCAGAGAGTATAGCCTGGATTCTGAACTGTTCAGAGAGTATAGCCTGGGTTCTGAACTGTTCAGAGAGTATAGCCTGGGTTCTGAACTGTTCAGAGAGTATAGCCTGGGTTCTGAACTGTTCAGAGTATGATCATTAATTACTAAGTATTGACAGGATATTGTATGAATGATGTCTTTTCACATTTAGTTACATTGGATCAGTTCAAGAATGACAGAATTTGTGATCTCAGGAATCTTGTCTGAAAAGCATTGGCTGTAATTCTCTAACCTATCTGTGTTTATTTAAACAGGGCAGGCTTCTCCCTCGATTAATCCCAGGGTTCCTACTTAATTATCCAGAGAATATAAACTGGGTTCCAAGTTAATCAGAGAGCATTGCCTGGGTTCTGAATTGTTCAGAGAATAAAAACTGGGTTCCAAGTTAATCAGAGAGTATAGCCTGGTTTCTGAACTGTTCATATTGTATAGCCTGGGAACTGAGTGGTGTACTGTTCGGAGGATATAGTCTGTGGTATATGCCTGGGGTCTAAATGTTTGGAGTATCTAAAATCAGGATGCGTTCCAAGTACTCTGTACCATGAGCTTCTAGAACACTAGCAGTTCTGGTTGCAGGGGAGTCTGTCTGCACCAGTTCTGACTACCTGAAGGCACAACTTAGATTGTAACCTATAGTCGGATCTCTCTTTTTTTCTACCGTTTTCTTTTTCACTCATGTTCTCTCTTTTTGTGTATGAAACCATTTCAGAGCTCCATGAAGACAATATCTTTTCCACTGTATGGCATTAGTACAAACAGAAAACATCTCTTCGTTGTACTCATCTCTGAGCAATTGGCCGGGCTACAACACAACAACACAACACCACAACAAACAACACAACAACACTAAGACAACAGACTATAACACACCAACACAACAACACAACAACAACAGACTATAACACATCAACACAACAACAACAGACTATAACACACCAACACACCAACACTACGACAACAGACTATAACACACCAACACACCAACACAACAACAACAGACTATAACATACCAACACACCAACACAACAACAACAGACTATAACACACGAACACAACAACAACAGACTATACCACACCAACACAACCAACACACGAACACAACAACACAACAACACAACAACAACAGACTATAACACACGAACACACCAACACAACAACAACAGACTATACCACACCAACACAACAACACAACAACAACAGACTATACCACAACAACACAACAACACAACAACAACAGACTATACCACACCAACACAACAACACAACAACAACAGACTATACCACACCAACACAACAACACAACAACAACAGACTATATACCACACCAACACAACAACACAACAACAACAGACTATAACACACGAACACAACAACACAACAACACAACAACAACACTATAACAACAACACAACAACACAACAACAACAGACTATACCACACCAACACAACAACACAACAACAACAGACTATATACCACACCAACACAACAGACAGACACACGAACACAACAACAACAGACTATAACACACCAACACAACAACACAACAACAACAGACTATAACACACCAACACAACAACACAACAACAACAGACTACAACACACCAACACAACAACAACAGACTATAACACACCAACACAACAACAACAGACACCACACCAACACAACAACAACAGACTATAAACACGAACACAACAACACAACAACACAACAACACAACAACAAACAGACTATACCACGAACACCAACACAACAACACAACAACAACAGACTATACCACACCAACAAAACAACAACAGACTATACACAACAACAACAGACTATACCACAACACACAACAGACAGACTATACCACACCAACACAACAACACAACAACACAACAACAACAGACTATAACACACCAACACAACAACACAACAACAACAGACTATACCACACCAACACAACAACAACAGACTATACCACACCAACACAACAACAACAGACTATAACACACGAACACAACAACACAACAACACAACAACAACAGACTATAACAACAACAGACTATACCACACCAACACAACAACAACAGACTATACCACACCAACACAACAACACAACAACAACAGACTACCAAACCAACACAACAACACAACAACAACAGACTATAACACACGAACACAACAACACAACAACACAACAACAACAGACTATAACACACGAACACAACAACACAACAACAACAGACTATACCACACCAACACAACAACACAACAACAACAGACTATACCACACCAACACAACAACAACAGACTATAACACACCAACACAACAACAACAGACTATAACACACGAACACAACAACACAACAACAACAGACTATACCACACCAACACAACAACACAACAACAACAGACTATACCACACCAACACAACAACAACAGACTATAACACACCAACACAACAACAACAGACTATAACACACGAACACAACAACACAACAACAACAGACTATACCACACCAACACAACAACACCACATCACTACATAAATAACAGGGATAGACACAGTCTGTGAGCATCAATACACCACAACATTAAACATGATTGATGTGACCCAGGGACACACAACCCCAATCTAATTAGGATTGTCTAGAGGAATAAGGTCCTTTGACAGGCTGGTGTCGATTCCAGTGGTCAAGATTAGAGTCATTAAAGAAGTATCAAGCTACCAAAGACAAACCCACGATTCAATAAACATGATATAGTAGTCTGTCAGGACTAGGATATGATACTAGAATGTGAAGAACTTGAACAAGTTGTAAGATGATGTGAAGAACTTTTTGTTAGATTGGATAATCTGGAAAATCCCTCACCTAGTGATGTTTAATTGGGTGTACCAAGTGAGCTATATGTAAGTAACGTTTGGAGTCCAGTTATTAGGATTACAAGCTTTGGGCAACAAACCCAATAGAACATCTACATGCAGATCTTTACAGATTACCGTAATTATTCAAATACATGTACCATAGTAATGTGTTTCAAGCAGATTATTTTCTCAAATTTTCAATAAAAACACATCTTGTCACGGGTGGTGAGGGTTTTGTTTCACACAGATAGGGTGGCACACACATTGTGTCCAGGTGGTGGGTTTCCTTCTAGCACAGCTGTTTTGTTTAGCTTCTCATCGGGGCTATTGGTTGGTACATTGGTGCTCCGGCTTCCATATTGTTACTTAGTCACGTTGGTCTTTAGGTGAGTGTTCATATTAACTAATCAGTCTGTTGTCATGTCTGTAATCACATTAACTAATCAGTCTGTTATCATGTCTGTAATCACATTAACTAATCAGTCTGTTGTCATGTCTGTAATCACAATAACTAATCAGTCTGTTGTCATGTCTGTAATCACATTAAGTAATCAGTCTGTTGTCATGTCTGTAATCACATTAACTAATCAGTCTGTTGTCATGTCTGTAATCACATAAACTAATCAGTCTGTTGTTATGTCTGTAATCACATTAACTAATCAGTCTGTTGTCATGTCTGTAATCACATAAACTAATCAGTCGGTTGTCATGTCTGTAATCCCATTAACTAATCAGTCTGTTGTCATGTCTGTAATCACATAAACTAATCAGTCTGTTGTTATGTCTGTAATCACATAAACTAATCAGTCTGTTGTCATGTCTGTAATCACATAAACTAATCAGTCTGTTGTCATGTCTGTAATCACATAAACTAATCAGTCTGTTGTCATGTCTGTAATCACATAAACTAATCAGTCTGTTGTCATGTCTGTAATCACATAAACTAATCAGTCTGTTGTTATGTCTGTAATCACATAAACTAATCAGTCTGTTGTCATGTCTGTAATCACATAAACTAATCAGTCTGTTGTCATGTCTGTAATCACATAAACTAATCAGTCTGTTGTTATGTCTGTAATCACATAAACTAATCAGTCTGTTGTCATGTCTGTAATCACATAAACTAATCAGTCTGTTGTCATGTCTGTAATCACATAAACTAATCAGTCTGTTGTCATGTCTGTAATCACATAAACTAATCAGTCTGTTGTTATGTCTGTAATCACATAAACTAATCAGTCTGTTGTCATGTCTGTAATCACATAAACTAATCAGTCTGTTGTCATGTCTGTAATCACATAAACTAATCAGTCTGTTGTCATGTCTGTAATCACATAAACTAATCAGTCTGTTGTTATGTCTGTAATCACATTAACTAATCAGTCGGTTGTTATGTCTGTAATCACATAAACTAATCAGTCTGTTGTCATGTCTGTAATCACATAAACTAATCAGTCTGTTGTCATGTCTGTAATCCCATTAAGTAATCAGTCTGTTGCCACGTTGGCTGTTGTCACAACCATCATCTTGTTAAATAAAATGGTGTCTTCACATTATAATCTTTGTCATTGTGATCACGAGTTAAATAGGAGCCCTATTATAAAGCTGGCTTATGCAACAACTGTTATCATGTTAAGTAAAAGGTCATCCCTAATGTCTCTTGAGTCATGAGGAGTGGACGACGGAAAAAGTAGTTGGCAACTGACACACACTTCTGCCTGTAAAAACGTATTAAAGCTGCCAGCCTTGAAGTGAGGCCAATCAATCCACAGCTTGGTATATCGAACAATGAGGAAAGCTTTTCTCTACCAGACAGCTCGGCTACTTCTTGTTAATATGTCAGAGCTTGCACAAGTCTACTATTTCTATAGCACCCTCTATAACCCTCTACTCCATCTATAACCCTCTACTCCCTCTATAACCCTCTACTCCATCTATAACCCTCTACTCCCTCTATAACCCTCTACTCCCTCTATAACCCTCTACTCCCTCTATAACCCTCTACTCCCTCTATAACCCTCTACTCCCTCTATAACCCTCTACTCCCTCTATAACCCTCTACTCCCTCTATAACCCTCTACTCCCTCTATAACCCTCTACTCCCTCTATAACCCTCTACTCCATCTATAACCCTCTACTCCCTCTATAACCCTCTACTCCCTCTATAACCCTCTACTCCCTCTATAACCCTCTACTCCCTCTATAACCCTCTACTCCCTCTATAACCCTCTACTCCCTCTATAACCCTCTACTCCATCTATAACCCTCTACTCCCTCTATAACCCTCTACTCCCTCTATAACCCTCTACTCCCTCTATAACCCTCTACTCCCTCTATAACCCTCTACTCCCTCTATAACCCTCTACTCCCTCTATAACCCTCTACTCCCTCTATAACCCTCTACTCCCTCTATAACCCTCTACTCCCTCTATAACCCTCTACTCCCTCTATAACCCTCTACTCCCTCTATAACCCTCTACTCCCTCTATAACCCTCTACTCCCTCTATAACCCTCTACTCCATCTATAACCCTCTACTTCCTCTATAACCCTCTACTTCCTCTATAACCCTCTACTCCCTCTATAACCCTCTACTCCCTCTATAACCCTCTACTCCCTCTATAACCCTCTACTCCCTCTATAACCCTCTACTCCCTCTATAACCCTCTACTCCCTCTTAACCCTCTCTATAACTCCATCTATAACCCTCTACTCCCTCTATAACCCTCTACTCCCTCTATAACCCTCTACTCCCTCTATAACCCTCTACTCCCTCTATAACCCTCTACTCCCTCTATAAACCCTCTACTACTCCCTCTATAACCCTCTACTCCCTCTATAACCCTCTACTCCCTCTATAACCCTCTACTCCCTCTATAACCCTCTACTCTCCCTCTATAACCCTCTACTTCCTCTATAACCCTCTACTCCCTCTATAACCCTCTACTCCCTCTATAACCCTCTACTTCCCTATAACCTCTACTCCCTCTATAACCCTCTACTCCCTCTATAACCCTCTACTCCCTCTATAACCCTCTACTCCCTCTAACCCTCTCCCTCTATAACCCTCTACCCTCTATAACCCTCTACTCCCTCTATAACCCTCTACTCCCTCTATAACCCTCTAACTCCCTCTATAACCCTCTACTCCCTCTATAAACTCTCCTACTTCCTCTATAACCCTCTACTCCCTCTATAACCCTCTACTCCCTCTATAACCCTCTACTCCATCTATAACCCTCTACTTCCCCCTCCCTCTATAACCCTCTACTCCATCTATAACCCTCTACTCCATCTATAACCCTCTACTCCCTCTATAACCCTCTACTCCCTCTATAACCATCTACTCCCTCTGTAACCCTCTACTCCCTCTATAACCCTCTGCTCCATCTATAACCCTCTACTCCCTCTATAACCCTCTACTTCCTCTATAACCCTCTACTCCATCTATAACCCTCTACTCCATCTATAACCCTCTACTCCCTCTATAACCCTCTACTTCCTCTATAACCCTCTACTCCCTCTATAACCCTCTACTCCCTCTATAACCCTCTACTCCATCTATAACCCTCTACTCCCTCTATAACCCTCTACTCCATCTATAACCCTCTACTCCCTCTATAACCCTCTACTCCCTCTATAACCCTCTACTAACCCTCTCTATAACCCTCTACTCCCTCTATAACCCTCTACTCCCTCTATAACCCTCTGCTCCATCTATAACCCTCTACTCCCTCTATAACCCTCTACTCCCTCTATAACCCTCTACTCCATCTATAACCCTCTACTCCCTCTATAACCCTCTACTCCCTCTATAACCGTCTACTCCATCTATAACCCTCTACTTCCTCTATAACCCTCTACTCCCTCTATAACCCTCTACTCCCTCTATAACCCTCTACTCCCTCTATAACCCTCTACTCCCTCTATAACCCTCTACTTCCTCTATAACCCTCTACTCCCTCTTTAACCCTCTACTCCCTCTATAACCCTCTACTCCCTCTATAACCCTCTACTCCCTCTACTCCCTCTATAACCGTCTACTCCATCTATAACCCTCTACTTCCTCAAAAACCGTCTACTCCATATATAACCCTCTACTCCATCTATAACCCTCTACTCCCTCTATAACCCTCTACTCCCTCTATAACACTCTACTCCCTCTATAACCTTCTACTCCATCTATAACCCTCTACTCCCTCTATAACCCTCTAATTCCTCTATAACCCTCTACTTCTATATAATCCTATACTCCCTCTATAACCCTCTACTCCCTCTATAACCCTCTACTTCCTCTATAACCCTCTACTCCCTCTATAACCCTCTACTCCCTCTATAACCCTCTACTCCCTCTATAACCCTCTACTCCCTCTATAACCCTCTACTCCCTCTATAACCCTCTACTTCCTCTATAACCCTCTACTCCCTCTATAACCCTCTACTCCCTCTATAACCCTCTACTCCCTCTATAACCCTCTACTCCCTCTATAACCCTCTACTCCCTCTATAACTCTCTACTCCCTCTATAACCCTCTACTTCCTCTATAACCCTCTACTTCATCTATAACCCTCTACTTCCTATATAATCCTCTACTCTCACTATAACCCTCTACTCCCTCTATAACCCTCTACTTCCTCTATAACCCTCTACTTCCTCTATAACCCTCTACTTCCTATATAATCCTCTACTCTCACTGTAACCCTCTACTTCCTCTATAACCCTCTACTCCCTCTATAACCCTCTACTTCCTCTATAACCCTCTACTCCCTCTATAACCCTCTACTCCCTCTATAACCCTCTGCTCCATCTATAACCCTCTACTCCCTCTATAACCCTCTACTCCCTCTATAACCCTCTACTTCCTCTATAACCCTCTACTCCCTCTATAACCTTCTACTCCATCTATAACCCTCTACTCCCTCTATAACCCTCTACTTCCTCTATAACCCTCTACTTCCTCTATAACCCTCTACTCCCTCTATAACCCTCAACGTCCGCTATAACCGTCTACTCCCTCTATAACCCTCTACTCCCTCTATAACCCTCTACTTCCTCTATAACCCTCTACTTCCTCTATAACCCTCTACTCCCTCTATAACCCTCTACTCCCTCTATAACCCTCTACTCCCTCTATAACCCTCTACTCCCTCTATAACACTCTACTCCCTCTATAACCTTCTACTCCATCTATAACCCTCTACTCCCTCTATAACCCTCTACTTCCTCTATAACCCTCTACTTCCTATATAATCCTCTACTCCCTCTATAACCCTCTACTCCCTCTATAACCCTCTACTCCCTCTATAACCCTCTACTCCCTCTATAACCCTCTACTCCCTCTATAACCCTCTACTCCCTCTATAACCCTCTACTCCCTCTATAACCCTCTACTCCCTCTATAACCCTCTACTCCCTCTATAACCCTCTACTCCCTCTATAACCCTCTACTCCCTCTATAACCCTCTACTCCCTCTATAACCCTCTACTCCCTCTATAACCCTCTACTTCCTCTATAACCCTCTACTTCCTCTATAACCCTCTACTTCCTATATAATCCTCTTCTCTCACTGTAACCCTCTACTTCCTCTATAACCCTCTACTCCTTCAATCCTCTGCCCCCTGTATAGAGATGTACAATGTGGATCACACACAAACACACACACAGAGACTGACATGCGTTGTTTCGCTTAGTAAACACTGCTGGTCTTGTGACCATGATAGTCATGACGAAGATTCGCAAACAAAGGTCCTGTCTTCTAGTTGGACTGTTTTCTTGGGTTTAACAGTTTATTATTTGCTCTGGTCCTTCATCACATTCAATCTGGTTTGTTTGTAGATAGATAGAGTATTTGTGGTGGAGACCTGACGTTCCAACAAAATACAGGACCTTAATAATATGAGTAGGGTTTGGGTTAGGGCTTAGATTAGGACCAGACATTGAACGGTGAGATATTAAATATAACAGAGGAACAACACCCAACATGTATAATGGCCACATGCTGTTGTTAACAGAAGCACACTCCTGCCATTGATAAATTGTGAATTTGACTTTCTCTCTAACACATTCCCATGCCAGTAATAATATATCTGATATTAGTCACATCAGGCTGCCAGAGGAACAAGCAATGTGTTTATTACTGGTTTGATGGACAAGCCGATTACATTCAAAAATGTTTAATAAATCGTGTCACTGAACATTGTAGCCGACTTCCACCTTTTTATTTTGACCAATCATCTGTCTCCTCACTTTTACCTTATTATTGCAACCAATCACCTGTCTCCTGTACACCAAGCCTAAATAATAGGAGCTGTTAGTGCGTCCAGTATATTAAGTCAGTGAATCGTCAAATGGAGTGCCCTCACCGTGAAAGACTCCTGACATCCATAAATGACAAGTGGAGGAAAAACCTGCTATGTGTAGTTAAAGACATGAGACACTCAATCAGGGTGCTGTCCTGGCAGTAGCACATCATATTTTAGGATTAAGCAGTATTTAATTTGATCATGTAGCACTCAGTATTTGTGTGTGCTGGCGAGCACTTTTCTGCTGCAATTCAACCAAAGGTCTGTGGAGTCTCTGTGACATATATGCAGGTCTGTGGAGTCTCTGTGACATACATGCAGGTCTGTGGAGTCTCTGTGACATACATGCAGGTCTGTGGAGTCTCTGTAACATACATGCAGGTCTGTGGAGTCTCTGTGACATATATGCAGGTCTGTGAAGTCTCTGTGACATACATGCAGGTCTGTGGAGTCTCTGTGACATACATGCAGGTCTGTGGAGTCTCTGTAACATACATGCAGGTCTGTGGAGTCTCTGTGACATATATGCAGGTCTGAGGAGTCTCTGTGACATACATGCAGGTCTGTGAAGTCTCTGTGACATACATGCAGGTCTGTGGAGTCTCTGTGACATACATGCAGGTCTGAGGAGTTTCTGTAACATACATGCAGGTCTGTGGAGTCTCTGGAACATATATGCAGGTCTGTGGAGTCTCTGTAACATACATGCAGGTCTGTGGAGTCTCTGTGACATACCTGCAGGTCTGTGGAGTGTCTGTGACATACATGCAGGTCTGTGGAGTCTCTGGGACATATATGCAGTTCTGTGAAGTCTCTGTGACATACATGCAGGTCTGTGGAGTCTCTGTGACATACATGCAGGTCTGAGGAGTTTCTGTAACATACATGCAGGTCTGTGGAGTCTCTGTGACATACATGCAGGTCTGGGGAGTCTCTGTAACATACATGCAGGTCTGTGGAGTCTCTGTGACATACATGCAGGTCTGTGGAGTCTCTGTAACATACATGCAGGTCTGTGGAGTCTCTGTAACATATATGCAGGTCTGTGGAGTCTCTGTGACATATATGCAGAGTCTCTGACATACATGCAGGTCTGTGGAGTCTCTGTGACATACATGCAGGTCTGTGGAGTCTCTGTGACATACATGCAGGTCTGTGGAGTCTCTGTGACATATATGCAGGTCTGTGGAGTCTCTGTGACATACATGCAGGTCTGTGGAGTCTCTGTGACATATATGCAGGTCTGTGAAGTCTCTGTGACATACATGCAGGTCTGTGGAGTCTCTGTGACATATATGCAGGTCTGTGAAGTCTCTGTGACATACATACAGGTCTGTGGAGTCTCTGTGACATACATGCAGGACTGTGGAGTCTTTTTAACATACATAGACCATGACATAGTACCTTAAGGTACTTTTAACCCAATTCAATTTGGAAGAACATTTATCTTTCTTTATAACTATTTGTTTCTATTGTGCTAAGCCATTGTTCTGAATATATGTAGGTTCTAACCTTGGATCCAGTACAGGAGGGAAAACAGCTGCTCGAAAAATGCACTGCTGTGTCAGGAATACCACCACGCGATCTGTCCTGAGGCTGGTGGGCTCTCTCACTCTCTCTGCCTTTACCTCTCTCACTCTCCTTGTTTCTCTCTCACTCTCTCTGCCTTTACCTCCCTCACTCTCTTTGTTTCTCTCTCACTCTCTCTGCCTTTACCTCTCTCACTCTCTTTGTTTCTCTCTCACTCTCTCTGCCTTTACCTCTCTCACTCTCCTTGTTTCTCTCTCACTCTCTCTGCCTTTACCTCTCTCACTCTCTTTGTTTCTCTCTCACTCTCTCTGCCTTTACCTCTCTCACTCTCTTTGTTTCTCTCTCACTCTCTCTGCCTTTACCTCTCTCACTCTCTTTGTTTCTCTCTCACTCTCTCTGCCTTTACCTCTCTCACTCTCCTTGTTTCTCTCTCACTCTCTGCCTTTACCTCTCTGTCTGTCTCCGTATCTTTTTGTCTGTCAGTCTTATTCTCTCTGTCACTCTGTCAATTTCTGTCTTGTCCTCTTTTTGTGTAAAAGAGAAAATAGTCAGGATAGAAGAGAGGAGAAGAACAGGTTATCTGCCACTGTTAGCACTTCCACAGCTCTGAAAACACCAAAACAGATACGCACAGTATTTCTTCTTTAATAACTCTTTGAGTTAGTGTTAAGGTATCCAGCATCACACCTCGCCTCAGTTCTGATCTGACTGTGGAGTAGATCTGAGAGTGGAGTAGATCTGACGTTGGAGTAGATCTGACATTGGAGTAGATCTGATGGTGGAGTAGATCTGACATTGGAGTAGATCTGATGGTGGAGTAGATCTGACATTGGAGTAGATCTGACAGTGGAGTAGATCTGACAGTGGAGTAGATCTGACAGTGGAGTAGATCTGACGTTGGAGTAGATCTGACTGTGGAGTATATCTGACAGTGGAGTAGATCTGAGAGTGGAGTAGATCTGACAGTGGAGTAGATCTGACGTTGGAGTAGATCTGACAGTGGAGTAGATCTGAGAGTGGAGTAGATCTGAGAGTGGAGTATATCTGACGTTGGAGTAGATCTGACTGTGGAGTATATCTGACAGTGGAGTAGATCTGAGAGTGGAGTAGATCTGACTGTGGAGTAGATCTGACAGAGGTGTAGATCTGACTGTGGAGTAGATCTGAGAGTGGAGTAGATCTGACTGTGGAGTAGATCTGAGAGTGGAGTAGATCTGAGAGTGGAGTAGATCTGACAGTGGAGTAGATCTGACTGTGGAGTAGATCTGAGAGTGGAGTAGATCTGACTGTGGAGTAGATCTGACAGAGGTGTAGATCTGAGTGGAGTAGATCTGACAGAGGTGTAGATCTGACTGTGGAGTAGATCTGGCAGTGGTGTAGATCTGACAGTGGAGTAGATCTGACTGTGGAGTAGATCTGACTGTGGAGTAGATCTGGCAGTGGAGTAGATCTGACAGTGGAGTAGATCTGACTGTGGAGTAGATCTGACAGAGGAGTAGATCTGACGTTGGAGTAGATCTGACATTGGAGTAGATCTGAGAGTGGAGTAGATCTGACAGAGGTGTAGATCTGACTGTGGAGTAGATCTGACAGAGGTATAGATCTGACTGTGGAGTAGATCTGACTGTGGAGTAGATCTGGCAGTGGAGTAGATCTGACTGTGGAGTAGATCTGACAGTGGAGTAGATCTGACATTGGAGTAGATCTGAGAGTGGAGTAGATCTGACTGTGGAGTAGATCTGAGAGTGGAGTAGATCTGACAGTGGAGTAGATCTGACGTTGGAGTAGATCTGACTGTGGAGTAGATCTGAGAGTGGAGTAGATCTGACAGAGGTGTAGATCTGAGAGTGGAGTAGATCTGACAGTGGAGTAGATCTGACGTTGGAGTAGATCTGACATTGGAGTAGATCTGAGAGTGGAGTAGATCTGACAGAGGTGTAGATCTGACTGTGGAGTAGATCTGACAGAGGTATAGATCTGACTGTGGAGTAGATCTGACTGTGGAGTAGATCTGGCAGTGGAGTAGATCTGACTGTGGAGTAGATCTGACAGTGGAGTAGATCTGACATTGGAGTAGATCTGAGAGTGGAGTAGATCTGACAGAGGTGTAGATCTGACTGTGGAGTAGATCTGACAGAGGTATAGATCTGACTGTGGAGTAGATCTGACAGAGGTGTAGATCTGACTGTGGAGTAGATCTGAGAGTGGAGTAGATCTGACTGTGGAGTAGATCTGGCAGTGGAGTAGATCTGACTGTGGAGTAGATCTGACAGAGGTGTAGATCTGACTGTGGAGTAGATCTGAGAGTGGAGTAGATCTGACAGAGGTGTAGATCTGACTGTGGAGTAGATCTGAGAGTGGAGTAGATCTGACAGAGGTGTAGATCTGACGTTGGAGTAGATCTGACAGTGGTATAGATCTGACTGTGGAGTAGATCTGACTGTGGAGTAGATCTGGCAGTGGAGTAGATCTGACTGTGGAGTAGATCTGACAGTGGAGTAGATCTGACTGTGGAGTAGATCTGACAGTGGAGTAGATCTGACCAGAGGTGTGGACTCGAGTCATGTGACTTGGACTCGAGTCAGACTCGAGTCATGAATTTGATGACTTCAGACTCGACTCGACAAAATGTACAAAGACTTGCAACTCGACTTGGACTTGAACATCAATGACTCGTGACTTCACTTGGACTTGCGCCTTTTGACTCGAGAAGACTTGCTACTTCCCATGAAAACTGGGGAAGAAAATGTTCACACGGCCGCGCCGCTCTCAGTTTATCTGCATCTGTGAAAAAAATGCATGCAGAGAGCACGCGCGCTGCCTGCACGACATCCAATCACTGTAGTCCCACGTTGTTTTGATTAGACAGCATCCAGCAGGCACATACATTGCAAGACAACCAATGAAGCACAAGCAACAACGCGCCAGTTGGCAAAATGATACCGAATATAGTTTCGTTTGGCTATAAAAACTACGAGGTAGTCGACAAAAAAGAGTTGCAATTTGCAAAACATGCGGGTCGAAGATTACAGACGGAGCTTCGCACGCTCACACGCACACGCACACGTCTCTATGGAGTCATTCCAATTATATTATCAGGTTGGTCCATTTTTTCAGAAGTGATAATTTTGAGGAGTGAGGATTTTATTAATGACATGTTTAAAAAGTTCAGGCTAAAAGGACCCATGTCTATTTGAAAGTTAAACTGTTTTGCAATATGATGTTAGGGCTGGACAATAATTCAATATCAATATATATCGCGGTAAAAAAAATCAATAACGGTGATATGATTTCTAAAAACATTTTCGATATTTCAATATTTTTGCTGATCTCCAACACGGCAAGTTTAAGCTACAAAATGAGCGCCCATGACCGCATTTCAAACGTGACTGAACGAGCTTCCATAAGTGAGGAGAAAGCAGACAGTTGATATGAGAGGAAAGACTAATTCAGTGGTAGGGAAGTGGTTCAGCTTTCTGAGATCTGATAAACTTCAGGTTTCAGCGTGATCTAAATGTGCTGGAGAATGAGAGGCTCAAAAGCGCATAAAGCCAACATGTAGCTTGGATCTTCCGCGTTGACTGGCCCATGACGTCATGATGGACATGCGCTTTTGAGCACTCTCATTCTCCGAGCATGTTGCGACATGCGCGTTCATGAGCTTCTCTGTCGTGTCTCTTAAATCCACGGTCACGTAGCGAACTCATGAACTCTCCTCTTCATTGTCTAACATGTTCACTAACATTAAACGATATGTTTATAAGAACACGTTTTGATGCGGGAAGTTTTGTGTAAAGAATAATATAATCAGCCTATGTTATTGTTTAAAGTTAAATATATTAATAAGGTCAGTCTCAGAGTCAAATTGCTTATTTGACTTTTCTTGTTTGTATAAAGGTTAAAATCAAATAAAAGGTGAACTTTAATTTATTTGTACCGTTTTATTTCTAAAATATTATTTAGTTTTATAGGAGGAGGCTCAAAAGACTTGGCAAATGTATTTTTCAGAAGATTGTATACAGACATCCATTGTGGCTGTTCATGGCATTTTTTCTGAGGCTTTTATATTGTTCATATCGATATCGGAATTATGTCGTATCGACCGAAATTAAGAAATATATCGTGATATAAAATGTTTCCATATCTTCCAGCCCTAAGGTCAATACAATACAGGACTGAAGTTGCTGTGCATTGTTCTAGTGCAATATGCTGTTGAAATACAAGCTTTTTTTGTGAAATTAAATTCTGTTTTTTACTGTATTAATGTCATTGTATAAAAAGAGGTTTAAATAAATACAAATCTTACAGACATACATGATTTGTATAAATTCTGTGGTAAGATGACTTGAAATGACTCGAAACTAAAATGGTAGGACTTTGGACTCGACTTGAGACTTGTTGGCTTTGACTTGTGACTCGACTCGGGACTTGCCTCATCTTTGACTCGACTTGACTCGGGACTCGAGGGCAAAGACTTGAGACTTACTTGTGACTTGCATAACAATGACTTTGTCCCACCTCTGGATCTGACATTGGAGTAGATCTGATTGTGGAGTAGATCTGATGGTGGAGTAGATCTGATGGTGGAGTAGATCTGACATTGGAGTAGATCTGACATTGGAGTAGATCTGACATTGGAGTAGATCTGACGTTGGAGTAGATCTGACATTGGAGTAGATCTGATGGTGGAGTAGATCTGACATTGGAGTAGATCTGATGGTGGAGTAGATCTGACATTGGAGTAGATCTGACAGTGGAGTAGATCTGACATTGGAGTAGATCTGACGGTGGAGTAGATCTGACAGTGGAGTAGATCTGACAGTGGAGTAGATCTGACAGTGGAGTAGATCTGACAGTGGAGTAGATCTGACTGTGGAGTAGATCTGACATTGGAGTAGATCTGACGTTGGAGAAGATCTGACTGTGGAGTAGATCTGACAGTGGAGTAGATCTGACAGTGGAGTAGATCTGACTGTGGAGTAGATCACCAGGGACCCTCTTCCTCTTCACCAGGGACTCTCTTGATATTCACCAGGGACCCTCTTGATATTCACCAGGGACCCTCTTGATATTCACCAGGGACCCTCTTGATATTCACCAGTGACCCTCTTGATATTCACCAGGGACCCTCTTGATATTCACCAGGGACCCTCTTGATATTCACCAGGGACCCTCTTGATATTCACCAGGGACCCTCTTGCTATTCACCAGGGACCCTCTTGATATTCACCAGGGACCCTCTTGATATTCACCAGGGACCCTCTTGATATTCACCAGGGACCCTCTTGATATTCACCAGGGACCCTCTTGATATTCACCAGGGACTCTCTTGATATTCACCAGGGACCCTCTTGATATTCACCAGTGACCCTCTTGATATTCACCAGGGACCCTCTTGATATTCACCAGGGACCCTCTTGATATTCACCAGGGACCCTCTTGATATTCACCAGGGACTCTCTTGATATTCACCAGGGACCCTCTTGCTATTCACCAGGGACCCTCTTGATATTCACCAGGGACCCTCTTGATATTCACCAGGGACCCTCTTGATATTCACCAGGGACTCTCTTGATATTCACCAGGGACCCTCTTGATATTCACCAGGGACTCTCTTGATATTCACCAGGGACCCTCTTGATATTCACCAGTGACCCTCTTGATATTCACCAGGGACCCTCTTGATATTCACCAGGGACCCTCTTGATATTCACCAGGGACCCTCTTGATATTCACCAGGGACCCTCTTGATATTCACCAGGGACTCTCTTGATATTCACCAGGGACCCTCTTGATATTCACCAGTGACCCTCTTGATATTCACCAGGGACTCTCTTGATATTCACCAGTGACCCTCTTGATATTCACCAGTGACCCTCTTGATATTCACCAGGGACCCTCTTGCTGTTAGGGACCTCATAGTGAATTATCTGGGACATGTACTGCACATCAACAGATATCATCAACATTAAATATTTAAGACCAAACATCCATCTCAAAAAATGTGTGTGTTATTTGTAAAATTACTATAAAATAGTGTCATTCTTACAATGAGATTCTTGTTACATGGCACGCGACATTTACGCAGTAATATTTATGAGCATTTTTTAAGAAAGAATAATATAAAAAAATGTACATACAATAAAAATATGAAAACTAGTAGCAGTTGTAGTGAGTGTAGACATGTGCAATATGGACAATATGAATGCTTAATTACTAAAAGCTGAGATTAAAGAAAAAGCACTGCAAGGTCTTACGCCCAGCATCTAAGCAAAATCATGTTTATAAACCCTGCAGAGGAACCGAGCTCACAGAGATGGATGTCCAATCCTGGTAGACACTCCAGGAGAACATGGGCTGGTAGTTCAGATGGTTTAGGTCATTTGCAGAGGAACCGAGCTCACAGAGATGGATGTCCAATCCTGGTAGACACTCCATGAGAACATGGGCTGGTAGTTCAGATGGTTTAGGTCATCTGAAGAGGAACTGAAAGACAGTGATGGATGACAACGTTCCCTCTACCGCAGCCTCATTACCCGCACAGCCATTTTGTAAATCAACAGATAATTACAGCATATATCATACACCTCCTGTTGTCTGTGGTCCAAGTGGCACCCTGTTGCCTATGTGTAGTAGTACCTCTGACTACAGCAGGTAATAGGGGGCTTTGAAAAGTGAGTAGTGTACTATAAGGGCAGTGCTCTGATGTACTCATCCACTAGCCCAACTGGTCCAAACCTCATTAAGGCCAGGGCCAATGTCTCAAATAGATTAGCAGAAAACATATCTCACACTGCTTTCTCTCGTGATTCTCAGTAGAGAAAAATGTATTTTTGTATTCTAGGCAAGGATGCAAAAGTTAGACAGGACAGCCTGGTTAGTTTGGACAGCCTGGTTAGTTTGGACAGCCTGGTTAGTTTGGACAGCCTGGTTAGTTTGGACAGCCTGGTTAGTTTGGACAGCCTGGTTAGTTTGGACAGCCTGGTTAGTTTGGACAGCCTGGTTAGTTTGGACAGCCTGGTTAGTTTGGACAGCCTGGTTAGTTTGGACAGCCTGGTTAGTTTGGACAGCCTGGTTAGTTTGGACAGCCTGGTTAGTTTGGACAGCCTGGTTAGTTTGGACAGCCTGGTTAGTTTGGACAGCCTGGTTAGTTTGGACAGCCTGGTTAGTTTGGACAGCCTGGTTAGTTTGGACAGCCTGGTTAGTTTGGACAGCCTGGTTAGTTTGGACAGCCTGGTTAGTTTGGACAGCCTGGTTAGTTTGGACAGCCTGGTTAGTTTGGACAGCCTGGTTAGTTTGGACAGCCTGGTTAGTTTGGACAGCCTGGTTAGTTTGGACTTGGTGCTTTCTGCATCATGATGGTGCCATTCATATTGTGCCAACATGCAGATCACCTACAGTGGGTTTATGTCATATTACTAGGAGTTTACATGGAAGTGCAACACTCAGAAGAAATCAAAGTCAAGGTGAGAGCTGGTTAGGTTCTCTGAACCTCTGATAAGATCAAAGTTAAGTCAAGGTGAGGGCTGGTTAGGTTCTCTGAACCTCTGATAAGATCTGAACCTCAGGCATTCATTGTCTCAATAAGGTTGGATTCACCACATTCACGTTGAACTCCTCCTGTAATTGTTTAACAATGTCAAATCATCCTTTGGTTTACTTGTCACCATGACCATCGCCATGACAACCTGTGTTGAAATGTCAGTGGTGGGTTTTATATATGCTTGGATGTTTTCTAAAGGGAGCCGACACCTCATATTAAATTCAAGACGGTTGGAAAAGTCACTCAGGGATTTAAAATCCATGTTAAATACACGTGTGCTTTTTCAAATTGTTCCCAGTTCCCCATGGAATGCAATATTTTTCCCAGGGTCTGTAGTCAAAATGAGTGTGACACAAACCTTATAGTGTTTTACACAGACTGTATTTATCCAACACACAGACCTTATAGTGTTTTACACAGACTGTATTTATCCAACACACAGACCTTATAGTGTTTTACACAGACTGTATTTATCCAACACACAGACCTTATAGTGTTTTACACAGACTGTATTTATCCAACACACAGACCTTATAGTGTTTTACACAGACTGTATTTATCCAACACACAGACCTTATTTTGGGATAAAAGAGTTAAAAACAAAATCAGACAAAAGCAATAGTAATCTCTCTAAACATAATGAGCTTCATCTTGAGGTCAGTTGCTTGGCTAAGCTGCTACGTTAGCAGGTTATTTGCATGCTCTTGAACTAAAAGTGGATTTTCATGACTTGACTTGACTTCAAGCAAAAATACTTGGAACTCATACAATTATTCTGTTGGCATTATTTTATGAATGAAAATAGATCAGACCGTTTGCTCTTTCTTTTTGTCTTTAATTCTTCACCACAGAAGTAATAGCATTTTACCTACCTG
>CM055739.1:567128-642128 GCA_029465975.1 Dallia pectoralis | reverse complement strand
CAGAAACACCCGGTCATTATTGACGTTACTAGTGAGGCTACAGGACAGAAACACCCGGTCATTATTGACGTTACTAGTGAGGCTACAGGACAGAAACACCCAGTGATTATTGACGTTACTAGTGAGGCTACAGGACAGAAACACCCGGTTATTATAGACGTTACTAGTGAGGCTACAGGACAGAAACACCCAGTGATTATTGACGTTACTAGTGAGGCTACAGGACAGAAACACCCGGTCATTATTGACGTTACTAGTGAGGCTACAGGACAGAAACACCCGGTCATTATTGACGTTACTAGTGAGGCTACAGGACAGAAACACCCGGTCATTATTGACGTTACTAGTGAGGCTACAGGACAGAAACACCCGGTCATTATAGACGTTACTAGTGAGACTACAGGACAGAAACACCCGGTCATTATTGACGTTACTAGTGAGGCTACAGGACAGAAACACCCGGTCATTATAGACGTTACTAGTGAGGTTACAGGACAGAAACACCCGGTCATTATAGACGTTACTAGTGAGACTACAGGACAGAAACACCTGGTCATTATTGACGTTACTAGTGAGGCTACAGGACAGAAACACCCGGTCATTATTGACGTTACTAGTGAGGCTACAGGACAGAAACACCCGGTCATTATAGACGTTACTAGTGAGGCTACAGGACAGAAACACCCGGTCATTATTGACGTTACTAGTGAGGCTACAGGACAGAAACACCCGGTCATTATTGACGTTACTAGTGAGGCTACAGGACAGAAACACCCGGTCATTATTGACGTTACTAGTGAGGCTACAGGACAGAAACACCCGGTCATTATTGACGTTACTAGTGAGGCTACAGGACAGAAACACCCGGTCATTATTGACGTTACTAGTGAGGCTACAGGACAGAAACACCCGGTCATTATTAACGTTACTAGTGAGGCTACAGGACAGAAACACCCGATCATTATTGACGTTACTAGTGAGGCTACAGGACAGAAACACCCGGTCATTATTGATGTTACTAGCGAGGCTACAGGACAGAAACACCCGGTCATTATTGACGTTACTAGTGAGGCTACAGGACAGAAACACCCGGTCATTATTGACGTTACTAGTGAGGCTACAGAACAGAAACACTCGGTCATTATTGACGTTACTAGTGAGGCTACAGGACAGAAACACCCGGTCATTATTGACGTTACTAGTGAGGCTACAGGACAGAAACACCCGGTCATTATTGACGTTACTAGTGAGGCTACAGAAACACCCGGTCATTATTGACGTTACTAGTGAGGCTACAGAAACACCCGGTCATTATTGACGTTACTAGTGAGGCTACAGGACAGAAACACCCGGTCATTATTGACGTTACTAGTGAGGCTACAGAAACACCCGGTCATTATTGACGTTAGGCTACAGGACAGAAACACCAATCCTCCCCAATCCACATTACTGCAGTACAGTGCGTCTAATAGTGACGGACTATTGACCAAAAAGTAACCGAGGAGTTAACCGATGGTTTAAATTTATAGAAACTGCCGCCGAATAAACACAGTAGAAGACGAGGGACTGAAATAAATCATTCAAATTTGCATCGGGATACCCATTGTTCTGTTGCAGTTATCGAAATTGATTTAAATTGATTTAATTCAGTGTTTTACATGATTATAACAAGCTTGGGGAAAATGCGATTAAACTCGAAAAAAATCTTGCCTCGGACTTGCTTCCTCAAAGACTCGGTCTCAACTCGGACTCGATTGTATTTGAAAACCAACGGACTCGGTCTCGACTCGGACTCGACCCTTCAAAGACCCGGTCTTGACTCGGACTCGGCATAGGCGGTCTCGTCCACATCACTACTGAAGCTTGACACTTTCATGAACACAATCTGTTAAGATTTTTACATTCAATTTCTTAAGCATCATGATTTAATTAACACCCTCCATTAGGAGGTTCTCTCCCATGACTGCAGTTCAGAGTGTTATTATCTAACAGAGTGTTATTGGGTATTATCTAACAGAGTGTTATTGGGTATTATCTAACAGAGTGTTATTGGTTAATATCTAACAGAGTGTTATTGGTTAATATCTAACAGAGTGGTATTGGTTAATATCTAACAGAGTGTTATTGGTTAATATCTAACAGAGTGTTATTGGTTAATATCTAACAGAGTGTTATTGGTTAATATCTAACAGAGTGGTATTGGTTAATATCTAACAGAGTGTTATTGGTTAATATCTAACAGAGTGTTATTGGTTAATATCTAACAGAGTGTTATTGGTTAATATCTAACAGAGTGTTATTGGTTAATATCTAACAGAGTGTTATTGGTTAATATCTAACAGAGTGGTATTGGTTAATATCTAACAGAGTGGTATTGGTTAATATCTAACAGAGTGGTATTGGTTAATATCTAACAGAGTGGTATTGGTTAATATCTAACAGAGTGTTATTGGTTAATATCTAACAGAGTGTTATTGGTTAATATCTAACAGAGTGTTATTGGGTATTATCTAACAGAGTGTTATTGGGTATTATCTAACAGAGTGTTATTGGGTATTATCTAACAGAGTGTTATTGGGTATTATCTAACAGAGTGTTATTGGGTATTATCTAACAGAGTGTTATTGGTTAATATCTAACAGAGTGTTATTGGGTATTATCTAACAGAGTGTTATTGGGTATTATCTAACAGAGTGTTATTGGGTATTATCTAACAGAGTGTTATTGGGTATTATCTAACAGAGTGTTATTGGTTAATATCTAACAGAGTGTTATTGGTTAATATCTAACAGAGTGGTATTGGTTAATATCTAACAGAGTGGTATTGGTTAATATCTAACAGAGTGGTATTGGTTAATATCTAACAGAGTGTTATTGGTTAATATCTAACAGAGTGTTATTGGTTAATATCTAACAGAGTGGTATTGGTTAATATCTAACAGAGTGTTATTGGTTAATATCTAACAGAGTGGTATTGGTTAATATCTAACAGAGTGTTATTTGCAGGCCTGCCTCACCCAATTGAATAAGCAAAAGGCATAATTCTATTGCTGTTCAGTAATTTTCCGTCCTCAGTCATGTGGAGATCATTGGATGCGGAGTAGTAGTGGTGGAGGGGTTGCTTGGGTCACATGAATGTCTTTGTGTGCTTCTCTATGTGTGTGTGTGTGTGTGTGTGTGTGTGTGTGTGTGTGTGTGTGTGTGTGTGTGTGTGTGTGTGTGTGTGTGTGTGTGTGTGTGTGTGTGTGTGTGTGTGTGTGTGTGTGTGTGTGTGTGTGTGTGAGAGGCGCTCATTTGCCTTGGCGTGTGCTTCTCCATGTGAGTGTGTGTCACCAATGTCAATTGGCTGAGGGGAATTGACACGCACACGTTGGCAGTTAAAACAGAGGGTGCAGAAATGTAATGTTTCCAGATTATTGAAGTACTGATGCAGTGGCCTACTGGCTGCAGACTGGCCTGAATCAATACATCCATATAGGCTGGACACATGGCCAGTGTCTGGGGGAAATATACTGCTAATATACTGCTATACTACAACTAAACCCAAATCATCTGTAGTCATACAACCGCCTCTGAGTGAAGGCTTTGTACGAAAACAGTACCTTATTCATCCTATCAATCAATTACATGTACTTAATAAAGCCCACACTAAGAGAGGGTTAGGGTTTCGGGTTAGGGTTTAGGGTTTAGGGTGGACATAGCCTGTGTCCTCCAGTTATCCCAGAATGCCGTCTCCTATTCAAACCTCTGCAGTAACATTTCCTCTCTGTCATCCCTCTCCTTTATATACAGTATTTCCTCTCTATCATCCCTCTCCTTTATATACAGTATTTCCTCTCTGTCATCCCTCTCCTTTATATACAGTATTTCCTCTCTGTCATCCCTCTCCTTTATATACAGTATTTCCTCTCTTCATCCCTCTCCTTTATATACAGTATTTCCTCTCTGTCATCCCTCTCCTTTATATACAGTATTTCCTCTCTATCATCCCTCTCCTTTATATACAGTATTTCCTCTCTATCATCCCTCTCCTTTATATACAGTATTTCCTCTCTATCATCCCTCTTCTTTATATACAGTATTTCCTCTCTATCATCCCTCTCCTTTATATACAGTATTTCCTCTCTATCATCCCTCTTCTTTATATACAGTATTTCCTCTCTGTCATCCCTCCTTTATATACAGTATTTCCTCTCTATCATCCCTCTCCTTTATATACAGTATTTCCTCTCTTCATCCCTCTTCTTTATATACAGTATTTCCTCTCTTCATCCCTCTCCTTTATAGACAGTATTTCCTCTCTGTCATCCCTCTCCTTTATATACAGTATTTCCTCTCTATCATCCCTCTCCTTTATATACAGTATTTCCTCTCTGTCATCCCTCTCCTTTATATACAGTATTTCCTCTCTGTCATCCCTCTCCTTTATATACAGTATTTCCTCTCTGTCATCCCTCCTTTATATACAGTATTTCCTCTCTATCATCCCTCTCCTTTATATACAGTTTTTCCTCTCTGTCATCCCTCTCCTTTATATACAGTATTTCCTCTCTTCATCCCTCTCCTTTATATACAGTATTTCCTCTCTGTCATCCCTCTCCTTTATATACAGTATTTCCTCTCTTCGTCCCTCTCCTTTATATACAGTATTTCCTCTCTATCATCCCTCTCCTTTATATACAGTATTTCCTCTCTCTGTCATCCCTCTCCTTTATATACAGTATTTCCTCTCTTCATCCCTCTCCTTTATATACAGTATTTCCTCTCTGTCATCCCTCTCCTTTATATACAGTATTTCCTCTCTGTCATCCCTCTCCTTTATATACAGTATTTCCTCTCTGTCATCCCTCTCCTTTATATACAGTATTTCCTCTCTATCATCCCTCTCCTTTATATACAGTATTTCCTCTCTGTCATCCCTCTCCTTTATATACAGTATTTCCTCTCTGTCATCCCTCTCCTTTATATACAGTATTTCCTCTCTGTCATCCCTCTCCTTTATATACAGTATTTCCTCTCTATCATCCCTCTCCTTTATATACAGTATTTCCTCTCTATCATCCCTCTCCTTTATATACAGTATTTCCTCTCTATCATCCCTCTCCTTTATATACAGTATTTCCTCTCTGTCATCCCTCTCCTTTATATACAGTATTTCCTCTCTATCATCCCTTCTCTCTGTCATCCCTCTCCTTTATATACAGTATTTCCTCTCTGTCATCCCTCTCCTTTATATACAGTATTTCCTCTCTATCATCCCTCTCCTTTATATACAGTATTTCCTCTCTGTCATCCCTCTCCTTTATATACAGTATTTCCTCTCTGTCATCCCTCTCCTTTATATACAGTATTTCCTCTCTGTCATCCCTCTCCTTTATATACAGTATTTCCTCTCTTCATCCCTCTCCTTTATATACAGTATTTCCTCTCTGTCATCCCTCTCCTTTATATACAGTATTTCCTCTCTTCATCCCTCTCCTTTATATACAGTATTTCCTCTCTGTCATCCCTCTCCTTTATATACAGTATTTCCTCTCTCTTCATCCCTCTCCTTTATATACAGTATTTCCTCTCTGTCATCCCTCTCCTTTATATACAGTATTTCCTCTCTTCATCCCTCTCCTTTATATACAGTATTTCCTCTCTGTCATCCCTCTCCTTTATATACAGTATTTCCTCTCTATCATCCCTCTCCTTTATATACAGTATTTCCTCTCTTCATCCCTCTCCTTTATATACAGTATTTCCTCTCTTCATCCCTCTCCTTTATATACAGTATTTCCTCTCTTCATCCCTCTCCTTTATATACAGTATTTCCTCTCTGTCATCCCTCTCCTTTATATACAGTATTTCCTCTCTGTCATCCCTCTCCTTTATATACAGTATTTCCTCTCTTCATCCCTCTCCTTTATATACAGTATTTCCTCTCTATCATCCATCTCCTTTATATACAGCATTTCCTCTCTATCATCCCTCTCCTTTATATACAGTATTTCCTCTCTGTCATCCCTCTCCTTTATATACAGTATTTTCTCTCTGTCATGATGTTTTCGTTGATTATGATGGAAACTGCACATCTTGTTTAGCCTCAAGCAGTCACATATATAAAGTATGAAGCCTTTTTACATCTGCAGTTGTCAGAAAGTGCTTTTACAAAAACCTGACTCTCTAAAGAACAAGCAAAACAGGGATTTATTTGTCTACTAGTTTGTAGTCAGTAGCATACCATATAATTACATTACATACCATATAATTAAATTACATACCATATAATTACATTACATACCATATAATTAAATTACATACCATATAATTACATTACATACCATATAATTACATTACATACCATATAATTACATTACATACCATATAATTACATTACATACCATATAATTACATTACATACCATATAATTACATTACATACCATGTAAAACCACATTCCCTTCTATAACATAACATGATACGTGTCATAACATTAAATGTAGTTTATTATAACCTGTTATAGCTTTATTATGAAGTGATGTACCATAACATTACATGTTGTTTAATATAACCTGTTATAGCTTTATTATGAAGTGATGTACCATAACATTACATGTAGTTTATTATAACCTGTTATAGCTTTATTATGAAGTGCTGTACCATAACATTACATGTAGTTTATTATGTGTGCTTGACTATGGTCAAGGACACATATTGTAATCTCACATATATATTATTATTATTATTATTATTATTATTATTATTATTATATCAATTTTGTCCCCGCCTACTCCTCCCACAGTTTTTGCACTAGATGGACAAAAAGGTGTCAAAATGTGCGTCCCGAACTCTATTTAGTTGGCATTGTTTTGTAGAAGGTTTCGTTATGTAGTTTACGAAATATTAACGATAATGTCGCTAATTAATCCCCATTGAAATACATTGACGGAATCTTCAAAACTAGAGTGTGAGAGCCCATTCAGCAGAAAATGTAGAGAACATTTGTAAACTGCTACTGCTGCCTGAGTTTCAACCCTTTACACACAAATGGCATATCAAAACGTTCATCTATTTGTGCTGTCAGTCAAAATGTTCAAATATAAGCTGTAACATATATATTTATTTCGTTATGTCCTTTTGTTTCCAACTTGCGCCTCCCCATAGACATCCATAGAAACTGTGATTTTCTCCACTCTAATTTGAAAGCGATTTTTGGTGTTTTTTTGTTCGTTTGTAAATTGTGATAGCGCCTACATTTCCGGGGTTACAGATACATGTTATACATCAAAATGTCCGCCTGGTTCTTAGGATTCTCATGGTGTAATTGTTTAAACTGTGTGATTAAAACTCTGGTTAGTAGAGCTAAAAGTATACGACCATGTCTGAATCTTTTGAAATGATAGACAAGTGAAGCAGCATTTTCTGGTTGTTGATTGGCTAAATAGTAGGAACATTCTGGAAGGGGCGGGGGGAAGGAGGCAGCGCGCTCTGATATCGATGAGGACAGCTGGTCCTCCTGACAAAGGCATAGCTGCCAGGCAACAGCCACAGACACTGCAATCAACAGCCACAGACATATCCTGCAGCAAAGAAAGAATGTATTAACGAATGAATGGGTAAGTTCTTTCTCTGGGTCTCTGTTTACACGTTAGCATGTTAGCTAGCGTTAGCGCGCTAGCTATCGTTAGCATGTTAGCTAGCGTTAGCGCGCTAGCTAGCGTTAGCTACTACTGTAAGTTTATGCATACATTCAGACAGCCTGCAGCAATGAATGGATGGGTAACTTCTTTCTCTGGGTCTCTGTTTACACGTTAGCATGTTAGCTAGCGTTAGCGCGCTAGCTATCGTTAGCATGTTAGCTAGCGTTAGCTACTACTGTAAGTTTATGCATACATTCAGACAGCCTGCAGCCATGAATGGATAGGTAAGTTCTTTCTCTGGGTCTCTGTTTACACGTTAGCATGTTAGCTAGCGTTAGCGCGCTAGCTAGCGTTAGCATGTTAGCTAGCGTTAGCATGTTAGCTAGCGTTAGCGCGCTAGCTAGCGTTAGCTACTACTGTAGTAATGAGTAATGACTGATAGGTTTAACACATTGTATACTATGGTGCTTGCAGCAGTAGTGTGTAGTCATGAGCAATGACTGATAGGTTTAACACATTGGATACTATCTTGCATGCAGCAGCAGTGTGTATTCATGAGTATTGACTGATAGGTTTAACACATTGTATACTATGGTGCATGCAGCAGCAGTGTGTATTCATGTGTAATGACTGATAGGTTTAACACATTGTATACTATGGTGCTTGCAGCAGCAGTGTGTATTATAACCTGTTATAGCTTTATTATGAAGTGATGTACCATAACATTACATGTTGTTTAATATAACCTGTTATAGCTTTATTATGAAGTGATGTACCATTACATTAAATGTAGTTTATTATAACCTGTTATAGCTTTATTATGAAGTGATGTACCATAACATTACATGTAGTTTATTATAACCTGTTATAGCTTTATTATGAAGTGATGTACCATAACATTACATGTAGTTTATTATAACCTGTTATAGCTTTATTATGAAGTGATGTACCATAACATTACATGTTGTTTAATATAACCTGTTATAGCTTTATTATGAAGTGATGTACCATTACATTAAATGTAGTTTATTATAACCTGTTATAGCTTTATTATGAAGTGATGTACCATAACATTACATGTAGTTTATTATAACCTGTTATAGCTTTATTATGAAGTGATGTGTACCATAACATTACCATATAACCTGTTAACATTACATGTAGTTTATTATAACCTGTTATAGCTTTATTATGAAGTGATGTACCATAACATTACATGTAGTTTATTATAACCTGTTATAGCTTTATTATGAAGTGATGTACCATAACATTACATGTAGTTTATTATAACCTGTTATAGCTTTATTATGAAGTGATGTACCATAACATTACATGTTGTTTAATATAACCTGTTATAGCTTTATTATGAAGTGATGTACCATAACATTACATGTAGTTTATTATAACCTGTTATAGCTTTATTATGAAGTGATGTACCATAACATTACATGTTGTTTAATATAACCTGTTATAGCTTTATTATGAAGTGATGTACCATAACATTACATGTTGTTTAATATTCAGTTCTATAACAGGATGTTACAAAATATAACCCGGTCACAAAACTGAGGACATGAGCGTTTATTGACATTGACCATGGGTGGTTATTTGAATCAAACTGTGGTTGAAACTGTTTTGTCTATATTGTATTCGTTGATATATATATATATATATATATATATATATATATTGTGTGTGTGTGTGTGTGTGTGTGTGTGTGGAGGTGTGTGTGTGTGTGTGTGTGTGTGTGGGGGTGTGTGTGTGTGTGTGTGTGTGTGTGTGGGGGTGTGTGTGTGTGTGTGTGTGTGTGTGTGGAGGTGTGTGTGTGTGTGTGTGTGGTGTGTGTGTGTGTGTGTGTGTGTTGTGTGGAGGTGTGTGTGTGTGTGTGTGTGGAGGTGTGTGTGTGTGTGTGTGTGGAGTTGTGTGTGTGTGGAGGTGTGTGATATCAGCTAGTGGCTAGAGGCAGTTTTTCACCCCTGAGACTTTCCCTGCTTGCTTCTCTGATAGTATTATGTCAACACTGTCCTGGCACTGTAAAGGGAGTTGTGCAAGCAAGTGTGTGTGTGTGTGTGTGTGTGTGTGTGTGTGTATGTGTGTTTGTGTGTGTGTGTAATCCTAGTTTTACTTTACATGTGGGGACATGATGTATGAAATAATGAAACCTGACAATTCTGTGCCAAACTGTTTTTTCTGGCCCCCACAATGTTAAATACTCTTTGGGAGTAATTCTCCTTTTAATATTTACCATTTCTTTTACCAGCTGTACTGATTTAGAACTCCTCCAGAATGACAACCTGACCACAGGCAGACTTGCAGCACTCAGGTGCCATCTGGCCAATCTATCAGAGAGACACACATATCTCGCTGGGAAGAGCTTTGGGCAAATGTTTTTCCATAAATATTAACTTCCAAAATATCTATAGTCTCATCTGTGTGTGGCAACTGGGTGTTGTTGGTAGTTTAACCGGGTGACCATAGCGATCACCTTTAACCATGGGTCAACTATAACAGCTTGTTAGTGCTACAACTGAAGCCAGGCTTGTGGTTTGGCAACACTCTAGACGATGAAACTCACAGAACAAGTGTGCAATACAAGTGCAATATTCATGATGATCTCTCACCCACTCTCTGATAGAGCCTGCTGGTATCTTCTCTTTTATGAAGCATATTATGGGATGGAGAATACAGGAAAGGCACTGAGAAATTCTGAATACAGCTGCCAACGTTTTAGATTTGGGCCTGGCGTCTTACAAATACTGCATTTAATCATTCAGAATACAACATCTGGAAATTGTTTCAATAAGGATCAATACAGTTTTCATAGGAGTGAATTATGTTTGGCCAATTCTCAAGGAATACAGTTGGGAATCCAGGAATATCCATTAGGAACCAGCTTACAGCAATGTGTCAAATAAAATGTGAGAAAAGCCAAGTAAGAAAACAATGCTGCTCATAGTGTCAAATATAGTGTCATTCATAGTGTCAAATATAGTGTCACTCATAGTGTCAAATATAGTGTCATTCATAGTGTCAAATATAGTGCCGCTCATAGTGTCAAATATAGTGTCGCTCATAGTGTCAAATATAGTGCCGCTCATAGTGTCAAATATAGTGCCACTCATAGTGTCAAATATAGTGTCACTCATAGTGTCAAATATAGTGTCACTCATAGTGTCAAATATAGTGTCACTCATAGTGTCAAATATAGTGCCGCTCATAGTGTCAAATATAGTGACGCTCATAGTGTCAAATATAGTGTCACTCATAGTGTCAAATATAGTGCCGCTCATAGTGTCAAATATAGTGCCGCTCATAGTGTCAAATATAGTGTCACTCATAGTGTCAAATATAGTGCCGCTCATAGTGTCAAATATAGTGCCGCTCATAGTGTCAAATATAGTGCCGCTCATAGTGTCAAATATAGTGTCACTCATAGTGTCAAATATAGTGTCACTCATAGTGTCAAATATAGTGCCGCTCATAGTGTCAAATATAGTGCCGCTCATAGTGTCAAATATAGTGTCACTCATAGTGTCAAATATAGTGTCACTCATAGTGTCAAATATAGTGCCGCTCATAGTGTCAAATATAGTGCCGCTCATAGTGTCAAATATAGTGTCACTCATAGTGTCAAATATAGTGTCATTCATAGTGTCAAATATAGTGCCGCTCATAGTGTCAAATATAGTGTCGCTCATAGTGTCAAATATAGTGTCACTCATAGTGTCAAATATAGTGTCATTCATAGTGTCAAATATAGTGTCACTCATAGTGTCAAATATAGTGTCACTCATAGTGTCAAATATAGTGCCGCTCATAGTGTCAAATATAGTGTCACTCATAGTGTCAAATATAGTGCCGCTCATAGTGTCAAATATAGTGCCGCTCATAGTGTCAAATATAGTGCCGCTCATAGTGTCAAATATAGTGTCACTCATAGTGTCAAATATAGTGTCACTCATAGTGTCAAATATAGTGCCGCTCATAGTGTCAAATATAGTGTCACTCATAGTGTCAAATATAGTGTCACTCATAGTGTCAAATATAGTGTCGCTCATAGTGTCAAATATAGTGCCGCTCATAGTGTCAAATATAGTGCCGCTCATAGTGTCAAATATAGTGTCACTCATAGTGTCAAATATAGTGTCATTCATAGTGTCAAATATAGTGCCGCTCATAGTGTCAAATATAGTGCCGCTCATAGTGTCAAATATAGTGTCATTCATAGTGTCAAATATAGTGTCATTCATAGTGTCAAATATAGTGCCGCTCATAGTGTCAAATATAGTGCCGCTCATAGTGTCAAATATAGTGTCACTCATAGTGTCAAATATAGTGTCATTCATAGTGTCAAATATAGTGCCGCTCATAGTGTCAAATATAGTGCCGCTCATAGTGTCAAATATAGTGTCATTCATAGTGTCAAATATAGTGCCGCTCATAGTGTCAAATATAGTGCCGCTCATAGTGTCAAATATAGTGTCACTCATAGTGTCAAATATAGTGCCGCTCATAGTGTCAAATATAGTGCCGCTCATAGTGTCAAATATAGTGTCACTCATAGTGTCAAATATAGTGTCACTCATAGTGTCAAATATAGTGCCGCTCATAGTGTCAAATATAGTGCCGCTCATAGTGTCAAATATAGTGCCGCTCATAGTGTCAAATATAGTGTCACTCATAGTGTCAAATATAGTGTCACTCATAGTGTCAAATATAGTGCCGCTCATAGTGTCAAATATAGTGCCGCTCATAGTGTCAAATATAGTGACGCTCATAGTGTCAAATATAGTGTCGCTCATAGTGTCAAATATAGTGCCGCTCATAGTGTCAAATATAGTGCCGCTCATAGTGTCAAATATAGTGTCGCTCATAGTGTCAAATATAGTGCCGCTCATAGTGTCAAATATAGTGACACTCATAGTGTCAAATATAGTGTCACTCATAGTGTCAAATATAGTGTCACTCATAGTGTCAAATATAGGGCCGCTATGTGTGGAGTTTAACACTGGCTCTTTGTTTTCTGAAGCCTTGTGACTTGCCTCACAATATTCAACTTTTTTACACAATTCTTATTAGATGTTCCACTTAATAATGTAATATGTCCAGATCCTTCGAAAAGCCTTATGCAAGTATTCAGAGCACTGTGGTCCCATTGTACTTTGGCCTCCCGACCGAGGGGTGGTTGTTCACACATCCAGTAGCCTGAGGGAAACACCAAGCCTTAATCAGATGGGAGGAATGTAGCAGCTCTGTGACTGTGGAATATAGCCAGTGTGTGTGATGTGCTGGGTGGTACATCACTACTCTAGAACCACATTAACCGGTGGAACACAGCCAGTGTGTGTGATGTGCTGGGTGGTACATCACTACTCTAGAACCACATTAACCGGTGGAACACAGCCAGTGTGTGTGATGTGCTGGGTGGTACATCACTACTCTAGAACCACATTAACCGGTGGAACACAGCCAGTGTGTGTGATGTGCTGGGTGGTACATCACTACTCTAGAACCACATTAACCGGTGGAACACAGCCAGTGTGTGTGATGTGCTGGGTGGTACATCACTACTCTAGAACCACATTCAATGGTGGAACACAGCCAGTGTGTGCGATGTGCTGGGTGGTACATCACTACTCTAGAACCACATTAAACGGTGGAACACAGCCAGTGTGTGCGATGTGCTAGGTGGTACATCACTACTCTAGAACCACATTAAACGGTGGAACACAGCCAGTGTGTGTGATGTGCTGGGTGGTACATCACTACTCTAGAACCACATTAAACGGTGGAACACAGCCAGTGTGTGTGATGTGCTGGGTGGTACATCACTTCTCTAGAACCACATTAAACGGTGGAACACAGCCAGTGGTTGTGTATCTGTGTGTGTGTGTGTGTGGTTGTGTATCTGAGTGTGTTGTGCTGTGTGTGTATCTGAGTGTGTGCGTCTGTGGTTGTGTATCTGAGTGTGTGCGTCTGTGGTTGTGTATCTGAGTGTGTGCGTCTGTGGTTGTGTATCTGAGTGTGTGCGTCTGTGGTTGTGTATCTGAGTGTGTGCGTCTGTGGTTGTGTATCTGAGTGTGTGTGTCTGTGGTTGTGTCCACACATACACACACATGTACTCTGTATCAGAAACAAAGAGCCTTTTAGATGGAAAGCTTTGGCATCCTCTTCACTTGCCGGGAATATTTTATCACATCCACCTCTCGCTATATAATAGACAGCCTGACTTGTTAATGCCTGGAGGACGACCAGTATCACCAACTACAGGTCTCACAGGTTATGAACAGTCATAACACTGAATCATAATAAAACCACTAGTATTACAGATTCTCATAATGGGAGGAGAAACGGAAGATGAAGTGGTTAATTTGTTTCTTCTGCTGTAACAGTAAACAGTAATCAACTTCCACTGGTGACCGTGATGTTGACCTGTGTAACACAGAGATGAGGCCTTCAGCATCTAATATGTCTCTCTGTTTACTGTGATGTTGACCTGTGTAACACAGAGATGAGGCCTTCAGCATCTAATATGTCTCTCTGTTTACTGTGATGTTGACCTGTGTAACACAGAGATGAGGCCTTCAGCACCTAATATGTCTCTGTGTTTACTGTGATGTTGACCTGTGTAACACAGAGATGAGGCCTTCAGCACCTAATATGTCTCTGTGTTTCCTGTGATGTTGACCTGTGTAACACAGAGATGAGGCCTTCAGCATCTAATATGTCTCTCTGTTTACTGTGATGTTGACCTGTGTAACACAGAGATGAGGCCTTCAGCATCTAATATGTCTCTCTGTTTACTGTGATGTTGACCTGTGTAACACAGAGATGAGGCCTTCAGCACCTAATATGTCTCTGTGTTTACTGTGATGTTGACCTGTGTAACACAGAGATGAGGCCTTCAGCACCTAATATGTCTCTGTGTTTCCTGTGATGTTGACCTGTGTAACACAGAGATGAGGCCTTCAGCATCTAATATGTCTCTCTGTTTACTGTGATGTTGACCTGTGTAACACAGAGATGAGGCCTTCAGCATCTAATATGTCTCTGTGTTTACTGTGATGTTGACATGTGTAACACATAGATGAGGCCTTCAGCACCTAATATGTCTCTCTGTTTACTGTGATGTTGACCTGTGTAACACAGAGATGAGGCCTTCAGCACCTAATATGTCTCTCTGTTTACTGTGATGTTGACCTGTGTAACACAGAGATGAGGCCTTCAGCACCTAATATGTCTCTCTGTTTACTGTGATGTTGACATGTGTAACACATAGATGAGGCCTTCAGCACCTAATATGTCTCTGTGTTTACTGTGATGTTGACCTGTGTAACACAGAGATGAGGCCTTCAGCACCTAATATGTCTCTCTGTTTACTGTGATGTTGACATGTGTAACACATAGATGAGGCCTTCAGCACCTAATATGTCTCTGTGTTTACTGTGATGTTGACATGTGTAACACATAGATGAGGCCTTCAGCACCTAATATGTCTCTCTGTTTACTGTGATGTTGACCTGTGTAACACAGAGATGAGGCCTTCAGCACCTAATATGTCTCTCTGTTTACTGTGATGTTGACCTGTGTAACACAGAGATGAGGCCTTCAGCATCTAATATGTCTATCTGTTTACTGTGATGTTGACCTGTGTAACACAGAGATGAGGCCTTCAGCACCTAATATGTCTCTCTGTTTACTGTGATGTTGACCTGTGTAACACAGAGATGAGGCCTTCAGCACCTAATATGTCTCTGTGTTTACTGTGATGTTGACCTGTGTAACACAGAGATGAGGCCTTCAGCACCTAATATGTCTCTCTGTTTACTGTGATGTTGACCTGTGTAACACAGAGATGAGGCCTTCAGCATCTAATATGTCTCTGTGTTTACTGTGATGTTGACCTGTGTAACACAGAGATGAGGCCTTCAGCATCTAATATGTCTCTGTGTTTACTCCCAGTTGGATCCATCATGTCACCAGACGATGGAGGACTCGCGTCTGGGTGTGGGGGTGGAGGCTTTGACACTTGGGACTGTGACAGCTTCTGTTAACGGAGATACAACATCAATCACCTTGACGAATGAAATACTAGAAAACAGAACATGTGGACTGTGTGTGTCTTGTCTGTGTGGTGCTGGGTTATCCATGGCCAATCACGTCGGATCTCACAAACAATTAGCTTTGGCTTGGATTTGATCTATGGCTTTAAAATAGCTCTTTTTTGTTGAGTCACCTTTTCAGTCCAAGTGTTGACTAAATTTGGCCCGAAAAAGTATTGTCTAGTTCTAAATAATTACACGTTGAACCTACTGACATAAGAAATCAGAATTACACACATGAATATGTAAATTAATTTGGGCTTCAAACACCTGAAGGTGTCTTCACTTTGCATCCGGTTCAAAGCACCATTACATTGAACCTGATTTAGTTGATCTCTAACGACTGTTGATTATCATTTGCAACTGCTAGAGTTTCACATGGGTGTTTGTTAGTAGTCAGTCACATCTGGTTTATATTGGGGTTTAATTAGAGTATCACGGTTCCTAGTGGACTAGGAGGGTGTTGGTTAGTAGTCAGTCACATCTGGTTTATATTGGGGTTTAATTAGAGTATCACGGTTCCTAGTGGACTAGGAGGGTGTTGGTTAGTAGTCAGTCACATCTGGTTTATATTGGGGTTTAATTAGAGTATCACAGTTCCTAGTGGACTAGGAGGGTGTTGGTTAGTAGTCAGTCACAGCTGGTTTATATTGGGGTTTAATTAGAGTATCACGGTTCCTAGTGGACTAGGAGGGTGTTGGTTAGTAGTCAGTCACATCTGGTTTATATTGGGGTTTAATTAGAGTATCACGGTTCCTAGTGGACTAGGAGGGTGTTGGTTAGTAGTCAGTCACATCTGGTTTATATTGGGGTTTAATTAGAGTATCACGGTTCCTAGTGGACTAGGAGGGTGTTGGTTAGTAGTCAGTCACATCTGGTTTATATTGGGGTTTAATTAGAGTATCACGGTTCCTAGTGGACTAGGAGGGTGTTGGTTAGTAGTCAGTCACATCTGGTTTATATTGGGGTTTAATTAGAGTATCATGGTTCCTAGTGGACTAGGAGGGTGTTGGTTAGTAGTCAGTCACATCTGGTTTATATTGGGGTTTAATTAGAGTATCACGGTTCCTAGTGGACTAGGAGGGTGTTGGTTAGTAGTCTCAGTCACATCTGGTTTATATTGGGGTTTAATTAGAGTTTCATGGTTCCTAGTGGACTAGGAGGGTGTTGGTTAGTAGTCAGTCACATCTGGTTTATATTGGGGTTTAATTAGAGTATCACGGTTCCTAGTGGACTAGGAGGGTGTTGGTTAGTAGTCAGTCACATCTGGTTTATATTGGGGTTTAATTAGAGTATCACGGTTCCTAGTGGACTAGGAGGGTGTTGGTTAGTAGTCAGTCACATCTGGTTTATATTGGGGTTTAATTAGAGTATCACGGTTCCTAGTGGACTAGGAGGGTGTTGGTTAGTAGTTTCAGTCACAGCTGGTTTATATTGGGGTTTAATTAGAGTATCATGGTTCCTAGTGGACTAGGAGGGTGTTGGTTAGTAGTCAGTCACATCTGGTTTATATTGGGGTTTAATTAGAGTATCACTGTTCCTAGTGGACTAGGAGGGTGTTGGTTAGTAGTCAGTCACATCTGGTTTATATTGGGGTTTAATTAGAGTATCACGGTTCCTAGTGGACTAGGAGGGTGTTGGTTAGTAGTTTCAGTCACATCTGGTTTATATTGGGGTTTAATTAGAGTATCACGGTTCCTAGTGGACTAGGAGGGTGTTGGTTAGTAGTCAGTCACATCTGGTTTATATTGGGGTTTAATTAGAGTATCACGGTTCCTAGTGGACTAGGAGGGTGTTGGTTAGTAGTCAGTCACATCTGGTTTATATTGGGGTTTAATTAGAGTATCACGGTTCCTAGTGGACTAGGAGGGTGTTGGTTAGTAGTCAGTCACATCTGGTTTATATTGGGGTTTAATTAGAGTATCACAGTTCCTAGTGGACTAGGAGGGTGTTGGTTAGTAGTCAGTCACATCTGGTTTATATTGGGGTTTAATTAGAGTATCACGGTTCCTAGTGGACTAGGAGGGTGTTGGTTATTAGTCAGTCACATCTGGTTTATATTGGGGTTTAATTAGAGTATCACGGTTCCTAGTGGACTAGGAGGGTGTTGGTTAGTAGTCAGTCACATCTGGTTTATATTGGGGTTTAATTAGAGTATCACGGTTCCTAGTGGACTAGGAGGGTGTTGGTTAGTAGTCAGTCACATCTGGTTTATATTGGGGTTTAATTAGAGTATCACGGTTCCTAGTGGACTAGGAGGGTGTTGGTTATTAGTCAGTCACATCTGGTTTATATTGGGGTTTAATTAGAGTATCACGGTTCCTAGTGGACTAGGAGGGTGTTGGTTAGTAGTCAGTCACATCTGGTTTATATTGGGGTTTAATTAGAGTATCACGGTTCCTAGTGGACTAGGAGGGTGTTGGTTAGTAGTCAGTCACATCTGGTTTATATTGGGGTTTAATTAGAGTATCACGGTTCCTAGTGGACTAGGAGGGTGTTGGTTAGTAGTCAGTCACAGCTGGTTTATATTGGGGTTTAATTAGAGTATCACAGTTCCTAGTGGACTAGGAGGGTGTTGGTTAGTAGTCAGTCACATCTGGTTTATATTGGGGTTTAATTAGAGTATCACGGTTCCTAGTGGACTAGGAGGGTGTTGGTTATTAGTCAGTCACATCTGGTTTATATTGGGGTTTAATTAGAGTATCACGGTTCCTAGTGGACTAGGAGGGTGTTGGTTATTAGTCAGTCACAGCTGGTTTATATTGGGGTTTAATTAGAGTATCACGGTTCCTAGTGGACTAGGAGGGTGTTGGTTAGTAGTCAGTCACATCTGGTTTATATTGGGGTTTAATTAGAGTATCACGGTTCCTAGTGGACTAGGAGGGTGTTGGTTATTAGTCAGTCACAGCTGGTTTATATTGGGGTTTAATTAGAGTATCACGGTTCCTAGTGGACTAGGAGGGTGTTGGTTAGTAGTCAGTCACATCTGGTTTATATTGGGGTTTAATTAGAGTATCACGGTTCCTAGTGGACTAGGAGGGTGTTGGTTAGTAGTCAGTCACATCTGGTTTATATTGGGGTTTAATTAGAGTATCATGGTTCCTAGTGGACTAGGAGGGTGTTGGTTAGTAGTCAGTCACATCTGGTTTATATTGGGGTTTAATTAGAGTATCACGGTTCCTAGTGGACTAGGAGGGTGTTGGTTATTAGTCAGTCACAGCTGGTTTATATTGGGGTTTAATTAGAGTATCACGGTTCCTAGTGGACTAGGAGGGTGTTGGTTAGTAGTCAGTCACATCTGGTTTATATTGGGGTTTAATTAGAGTATCACGGTTCCTAGTGGACTAGGAGGGTGTTGGTTAGTAATCAGTCACAGCTGGTTTATATTGGGGTTTAATTAGAGTATCATGGCTGTTGGGGATTTGGTGATTATGTGTCTTTAAAAGTCACTGTCTGCGTCCTAAATCGCGTACTTCCATACTTTATAGTATGCGAAAAACAGTACGCGAGCAGAGTAGCATGTTCGAAATCATAGTATTCGAAAAACAGTATGCGAAAAGTACCCGGATGACCTACTACTTCCGGCGAGATTCTGAAGTGTGCATACGATGGACACTTTACTATCCCATGATGCAATAGGAGAGAGCAGTTCTCGTTACATTTAAAAATGTCGGAAACCGGAGACGCGGCAGTCTTCAAGTGTAACTACTTTAGAAATGTTAATAAAAAAATAAAAAAGTGTAACTACTTTAGAAAACACTTTTTTGTTTCTTTGTGGTTAAATTGTATTTGTTTAACATCATATAAGTAAACGATTGACTTAAAAGCGGGTTTGCTTTATTCGTGGTGGTAGGAGGACGCGGACCTGAATGAAACATGCTTCTCTTGCCCGGTAGATAATACAAGTAGAACACAGCGCATATGTAGTGTGTCCGGACTCCATTCATACTACCCGGATTCATACTATATAGAACGTACTTTTTTAACGGTCACAAAGTACGTTCTTTTTTAAATGTAGTACATACTCAACATAGTACGCGATTTCGACGCAGCCAATGTGTTTGGGATTCACATTTGTTGGTAATTATTTTCAAACACACAAGTTGTATTGAAGTGAGAGTGTGTTATTAAACTATAATATACTCTCACAATTAAATTATGTCTTTACACGATAGGGTATATCGCAGCCACCGCACTTGGCAGGAGTTACGTTCTGCTCCTTAGGTGGGTGGCTAGCATTGAAGTCTCTCCTCTCAGACGTCTTTAACTGAGGGCAGAGCTGCATGATTCAGACCTGTTGACTTCACTGGGTTTTCAAGTGGGCATCCCACATCACCGATGTTTCGTCAATTAGCCCACGACACCTCAATGGGGCTTGACACCAGAACCAGCGTCCTGGAACTGCTCCCTCTGTCGTTCAGGACTTCATCACTCAGCTCTGGCCCCCGCCCTCTCTCCCAGCCTGGTTTAGCCACCGCTCGCTCCTCTTCAACCACAGCCATCTGGATGCTGTCTCCGCCTGCTTTGCTATATTGTTCACCAGGTTCTTGCGGGTTGCCCCCCTAACCCCAAGCATCCCCAATGCTCTCCAAAGTGACTGTCCCGGGAACCCCCTGCAACCCACCTCCACCGGTAGATTCCAGGCTCTTCAACCCCCCTGCTGGCTCTCAGAAATGAGGGACTGATACTTCCCTAGCTTGCGTTCATGTGCCTCTTCTATCCTTTCCTCCCAAGGGACCGTCAGCTCTATCAGGGCCACCTGCCTTGTTGTCTGGGACCAGAGCACGATATCTGGTTGTAGGCTGGTCACGGCGATCTTTTCTGGAAACTTGAGTTGCCTTCCAAGGTCAACTCTCATCTCCCAGTCATCTGCAGTACCCAGGATCCCTAGATATCTGTACTCCTTTCCAGCCTTCTCCCCAGGCCTGAGGAAGCAAATGAAGCGGGGGCCTTTATCTTGTGCCTTGGTTCTTTTCCGCTTCCTCTCCTTCTCCAGTCCATCGGCCAGTTGTGCCAGCACCTGATCATGGCGCCACCTGAACCTCCCTTCAGTCAGGCCTGCTCGACAGGATGACAGAATGTGCTCTATGTTTGCTGGTCTCTTGCACAGGGCAGAGGAAGGATCCTCTGTCAGTTTCCATCTTTGGAGATTTGTTGGTGTTGGCAGGACGTCGTACACTGAGCTAAGGAGGAACTTTATACGATGGCCCTCCATATTCCAGATGTCCTTCCAACTAATGGATCTTCCTCTGACACCTTTCCACCGGGTACAGCTGCCTTGTTGCTTCATGGCTACGGCCCTGGCTTGTCTACTCTCTTCCTCCACAGCCCTTATCTCTTTCTGCACCATCCCTTTCCGTTCCTTTGCCCTTGCCTCCTTCCAGCTTGCTCGGGTGATGACTCCCAGGCCCAGACGCCCCCATAATATCACCATGCTGTAAGCGCTCCTCCGCTTCCCTCAGAGATCCGCTGGCCTTCCACTTCCATCCTGTCTTCACTATGATGTTAGCCTGTTGCACAGCCTGGTCACTACTGTCGCGCAGCATCATGGCCAACCGAACTTTGGCTGTCTTAAATTCCTCCATGACTGATGTAATTGGCAATTGCAATTTGCTCCCTGAGCTATATAGCCTTATAGAGCAAAAGCTTTTGGGGACAGACAACCACCTCCTTAGGAAGCTGTTAATTCTCCAAATTACAATATGTACTCACTATTAAACTACTATGTGTACCTCACCAACACATTTCTAAACACTCTCACTAATTACAAAAAAGGTAGGAGAAGCCATTGCCACTTGACATGGCCGACCAACATGTTTTGTCTGCCAACGAAAGCCAAGTCCCTGGTGTCAATCTCCGGGTCGATGGCTTTGCTTTGTCTCACACATGCAGATGAAATGCCCTTCTCTTTCAGAAACCTTCTTCATAACTGACAGCAAAGGGTATGAGATCAGCGCCAAACTCTGGTGTGTGTGCTGCTGACGACATGTTGCAGACAGTCTTGGTATACAACATCTTTACAGTATCTTCCAGTAAACCAACACATTCTACAGGATTAAACGTTTCAACAGAGGCAGCTCTACCAAGCTGTTTAATCAAAATCAGAAATAGTTTTATTGCCATGTAAGTGTACAACAATCAAGGATTTTGAGCTGGCATGTTTCTGCCACCATCAACACACACGTCAAACACAAATATGATTAATATACAATGATAAAACAGAAAAATATTTCATATTTATAATATGTAAGATGCAAATGTCCAGTGCCAGTTCTGATTGAATGTGAATGTGAAAGTGGGGAGCAGTTTGATTCTGGGAAAATGTTTCTGCGGATATATACGGTTCCATGGTTCCATACGGTTCCCGCGCTAGCCGGCGTTTCGGTTAGTTATAAAATAAATTAAATATACAATGTTGAAAAGGTACACCCTTGACTTTCAATGACTTTTCCTACGTACGTGCATTTTACCTTACCATACAGGATCAAGTTATACTGGATGAGGTATATGAAGTAGTTGAGCAGCATAGATGCAGTGATAACAAATATATATATAAAAATACAATGAGTATCCATATAAAGGATGTACAAAGATTAAAGTGTGTGTGAAGAGCATTTGAGAATACCTGAGCAAATAGAGTGATTCAAGCATGTAAACAGGTATGACAGCAGTGCAGGTGAGAGAGGTCCACTGTAGGTTTCATAAGGAATGCTGAATGGCATTAAAACTCTCCTGGAGATTTGAGAGCACAGAATCTAACGAGGGGCCTGACGTGTACAGGATGGTATTATCTGCATAGAGATGAAGGGCCTGACGTGTACAGGATGGTATTATCTGCATAGAGATGAAGGGCCTGACGTGTACAGGATGGTATTATCTGCATAGAGATGAAGGTCCTGACGTGTACAGGATGGTATTATCGGCATAAAGATGCATCTGAGAGTCTCCAACACCATAAGTCACATCGTTAATGTAGAGGGAGTATAAAGTTGGCCCAAGAATTGAGCCCTGTGGCACCCCCATAGAGACAGGCATGGGTCCCGACAACAGGCCCTCCGATTTAACACGCTGGACCTTGTCTGAGAGATAGTGTCCACTACACCTCTAACCTGATAGTGTCCACTACACCTTTAACCTGATAGTGTCCACTACACCTCTAACCTGATAGTGTCCACTACACCTTTAACCTGATAGTGTCCACTACACCTCTAACCTGATAGTGTCCACTACACCTCTAACCTGATAGTGTCCACTACACCTCTAACCTGATAGTGTCCACTACACCTTTAACCTGATAGTGTCCACTACACCTCTAACCTGATAGTGTCCACTACACCTCTAACCTGATAGTGTCCACTACACCTCTAACCTGATAGTGTCCACTACACCTAAACCTGATAGTGTCCACTACACCTTTAACCTGATAGTGTCCACTACACCTTTAACCTGATAGTGTCCACTACACCTCTAACCTGATAGTGTCCACTACACCTTTAACCTGATAGTGTCCACTACACCTTTAACCTGATAGTGTCCACTACACCTTTAACCTGATAGTGTCCACTACACCTTTAACCTGATAGTGTCCACTACACCTCTAACCTGATAGTGTCCACTACACCTCTAACCTGATAGTGTCCACTACACCTTTAACCTGATAGTGTCCACTACACCTCTAACCTGATAGTGTCCACTACACCTTTAACCTGATAGTGTCCACTACACCTTTAACCTGATAGTGTCCACTACACCTTTAACCTGATAGTGTCCACTACACCTTTAACCTGATAGTGTCCACTACACCTTTAACCTGATAGTGTCCACTACACCTCTAACCTGATAGTGTCCACTACACCTTTAACCTGATAGTGTCCACTACACCTTTAACCTGATAGTGTCCACTACACCTCTAACCTGATAGTGTCCACTACACCTTTAACCTGATAGTGTCCACTACACCTCTAACCTGATAGTGTCCACTACACCTAAACCTGATAGTGTCCACTACACCTCTAACCTGATAGTGTCCACTACACCTAAACCTGATAGTGTCCACTACACCTCTAACCTGATAGTGTCCACTACACCTTTAACCTGATAGTGTCCACTACACCTCTAACCTGATAGTGTCCACTACACCTTTAACCTGATAGTGTCCACTCAACCTCTAACCTGATAGTGTCCACTACACCTAAACCTGATAGTGTCCACTACACCTTTAACCTGATAGTGTCCACTACACCTCTAACCTGATAGTGTCCACTACACCTAAACCTGATAGTGTCCACTACACCTCTAACCTGATAGTGTCCACTACACCTAAACCTGATAGTGTCCACTACACCTTTAACCTGATAGTGTCCACTACACCTTTAACCTGATAGTGTCCACTACACCTTTAACCTGATAGTGTCCACTACACCTTTAACCTGATAGTGTCCACTACACCTTTAACCTGATAGTGTCCACTACACCTTTAACCTGATAGTGTCCACTACACCTTTAACCTGATAGTGTCCACTACATCCTTAACCTGATAGTGTCCACTACACCTTTAACCTGATAGTGTCCACTACACCTAAACCTGATAGTGTCCACTACACCTAAACCTGATAGTGTCCACTACACCTTTAACCTGATAGTGTCCACTACACCACTGACATCCTTAACCTGATAGTGTCCACTACACCTTTAACCTGATAGTGTCCACTACACCTCTAACCTGATAGTGTCCACTACACCTTTAACCTGATAGTGTCCACTACACCTCTAACCTGATAGTGTCCACTTCACCTCTAACCTGATAGTGTCCACTACACCTAAACCTGATAGTGTCCACTACACCTTTAACCTGATAGTGTCCACTACATCCTTAACCTGATAGTGTCCACTACATCCTTAACCTGATAGTGTCCACTACACCTTAACCTGATAGTGTCCACTACACCTTTAACCTGATAGTGTCCACTACACCTTTAACCTGATAGTGTCCACTACACCTTTAACCTGATAGTGTCCACTACACCTTTAACCTGATAGTGTCCACTACACCTTTAACCTGATAGTGTCCACTACACCTTTAACCTGATAGTGTCCACTACACCTTTAACCTGATAGTGTCCACTACTAACCTGATAGTGTCCACTAACCTTTAACCTGATAGTGTCCACTACACCTTTAACCTGATAGTGTCCACTACACCTCTAACCTGATAGTGTCCACTACACCTTAACCTGATAGTGTCCACTACACCTTTAACCTGATAGTGTCCACTACATCCTTAACCTGATAGTGTCCACTACATCCTTAACCTGATAGTGTCCACTACACCTTTAACCTGATAGTGTCCACTACACCTTTAACCTGATAGTGTCCACTACACCTTTAACCTGATAGTGTCCACTACACCTCTAACCTGATAGTGTCCACTACACCTCTAACCTGATAGTGTCCACTACACCTTTAACCTGATAGTGTCCACTACACCTTTAACCTGATAGTGTCCACTACACCTCTAACCTGATAGTGTCCACTACACCTTTAACCTGATAGTGTCCACTACACCTTTAACCTGATAGTGTCCACTACACCTTTAACCTGATAGTGTCCACTACACCTTTAACCTGATAGTGTCCACTACACCTCTAACCTGATAGTGTCCACTACACCTCTAACCTGATAGTGTCCACTACACCTTTAACCTGATAGTGTCCACTACACCTCTAACCTGATAGTGTCCACTACACCTTTAACCTGATAGTGTCCACTACACCTTTAACCTGATAGTGTCCACTACACCTCTAACCTGATAGTGTCCACTACACCTCTAACCTGATAGTGTCCACTACACCTTTAACCTGATAGTGTCCACTACACCTTTAACCTGATAGTGTCCACTACACCTTTAACCTGATAGTGTCCACTACACCTTTAACCTGATAGTGTCCACTACACCTTTAACCTGATAGTGTCCACTACACCTTTAACCTGATAGTGTCCACTACACCTCTAACCTGATAGTGTCCACTACACCTTTAACCTGATAGTGTCCACTACACCTTTAACCTGATAGTGTCCACTACACCTTTAACCTGATAGTGTCCACTACACCTCTAACCTGATAGTGTCCACTACACCTCTAACCTGATAGTGTCCACTACACCTTTAACCTGATAGTGTCCACTACACCTTTAACCTGATAGTGTCCACTACACCTCTAACCTGATAGTGTCCACTACACCTCTAACCTGATAGTGTCCACTTCACCTCTAACCTGATAGTGTCCACTATACCTTTAACCTGATAGTGTCCACTACACCTTTGACATGATAGTTCACACTCTGGGGAGAACTGAAAGGTGGAGGTTTGGCCAGTAATTATGTGTGTTTTTGCTAATGTGTATGTAAAGAACATATTGTTCCTGGGTGTTTAACCTTATGGTGATACATCTATTTATCTAGGGCAATGGGCTTTTGTTCTTATAGTGTGTGTGTATTTTTCGGACAGATAGAACTCTCAGACTCCCTGTAGCCAGTTAATGACCTTTGGGGCTTTTGTGGGAGCATGTTCTTCAGCTAATTGGACGTCTGGCTCTAAATTGGAGCTGTGGAATCAAAGAATCTATATTGGAGCTTTTGAACGCTCCCTCTTGGGAAATATGTGTATTCCATAATGTTGTTCACCTTTAAACATTGTTTTTAACCGAGTTAAAGGGCAGATAACTATGGTCATTGCAAAGTTTTATATAGATTGTGTAGCATGGGTACTATTTAGAACCGTACTATCATACATTAGTGTTATATAGAATGTGTAACATGGGTACTATTTAGAACCGTACTATCATACATTAGTGTTATATAGATTGTGTAACATGGGTACTATTTAGAACCGTACTATCATACATTAGTGTTATATAGATTGTGTAACATGGGTACTATTTAGAACCGTACTATCATACATTAGTGTTATATAGATAGTGTAACATGGGTACTATTTAGAACCGTACTATCATACATTAGTGTTATATAGATAGTGTAACATGGGTACTATTTAGAACCGTACTATCATACATTAGTGTTATATAGATTGTGTAACATGGGTACTATTTAGAACCGTATTATCATAAATTAGTGTTATATAGATTGTGTAACATGGGTACTATTTAGAACCGTACTATCATACATTAGTGTTATATAGATAGTGTAACATGGGTACTATTTAGAACCGTACTATCATACATTAGTGTTATATAGATTGTGTAACATGGGTACTATTTAGAACCGTACTATCATACATTAGTGTTATATAGATTGTGTAGCATGGGTACTATTTAGAACCGTACTATCATACATTAGTGTTATATAGATTGTGTAACATGGGTACTATTTAGAACCGTACTATTATACATTAGTGTTATATAGATTGTGTAACATGGGTACTATTTAGAACCATACTATCATACATTAGTGTTATATAGATAGTGTAACATGGGTACTATTTAGAACCGTACTATCATACATTAGTGTTATATAGATTGTGTAACATGGGTACTATTTAGAACCGTACTATCATACATTAGTGTTATATAGATTGTGTAACATGGGTACTATTTAGAACCGTACTATCATACATTAGTGTTATATAGATTGTGTAACATGGGTACTATTTAGAACCATACTATCATACATTAGTGTTATATAGATAGTGTAACATGGGTACTATTTAGAACCGTACTATCATACATTAGTGTTATATAGATTGTGTAACATGGGTACTATTTAGAACCGTACTATCATACATTAGTGTTATATAGATTGTGTAACATGGGTACTATTTAGAACCATACTATCATACATTAGTGTTATATAGATAGTGTAACATGGGTACTATTTAGAACCGTACTATCATACATTAGTGTTATATAGATTGTGTAACATGGGTACTATTTAGAACCGTACTATCATACATTAGTGTTTTATAGATAGTGTAACATGGCATGGGTACTATTTAGAACCGTACTATCATACATTAGTGTTATATAGATAGTGTAACATGGGTACTATTTAGAACCGTACTATCATACATTAGTGTTATATAGATTGTGTAACATGGGTACTATTTAGAACCGTACTATCATAGATTAGTGTTATATAGATAGTGTAACATGGGTACTATTTAGAACCGTACTATCATACATTAGTGTTATATAGATTGTCTAACATGGGTACTATTTAGAACCGTACTATCATACATTAGTGTTATATAGATTGTGTAACATGGGTACTATTTAGAACCGTACTATCATACATTAGTGTTATATAGATAGTGTAACATGGGTACTATTTAGAACCGTACTATCATACATTAGTGTTATATAGATTGTGTAACATGGGTACTATTTAGAACCGTACTATCATACATTAGTGTTTTATAGATAGTGTAACATGGCATGGGTACTATTTAGAACCGTACTATCATACATTAGTGTTATATAGATTGTGTAACATGGGTACTATTTAGAACCGTACTATCATAGATTAGTGTTATATAGATAGTGTAACATGGGTACTATTTAGAACCGTACTATCATACATTAGTGTTATATAGATAGTGTAACATGGGCACTATTTAGAACCGTACTATCATAAATTAGTGTTATATAGATTGTGTAACATGGGTACTATTTAGAACCGTACTATCATACATTAGTGTTATATAGATAGTGTAACATGGGTACTATTTAGAACCGTACTATCATACATTAGTGTTATATAGATTGTGTAACATGGGTACTATTTAGAACCGTACTATCCCACTCCCTCTCCCCCACCCCCTTCTCCTCCCACCCTCTTCTCCCCCCCCCCTCTTCTCCTCCCACCCCTCTTCTCCCACCCCCCTTCTCCCCCTCCCTCTTCTCCCCCTCTTCTCCTCCCCCTCTTCTCCCCCCTCTTCTCCTCCCACCCCTCAGCTCCCCCCTCCCCCTTCTCCCCCTCTTCTCCTCCCCCCCTCTTCCCCCCCTCTTCTCCTCCCCACCCCATCTTCTCCTCCCCACCCCCTCTTCTCCCCCCTCTTCTCCTCCCCCTCTTCTCCTCCCCACCCCCTCTTCTCCTCCCCACCCCATCTTCTCCTCCCCACCCCCTCTTCTCCTCCCCACTCCCTCTCCCCCCTCACTCCCTCTTCCTCTCTCCTCCTCATCTTTACCCCTCAAACCTCTCCTCCTCACCCCCTCTCTTCCTCTACCATGTCTTCTCCTCTTCACCCCCTCCTCCTGGACCCCTCTTCTTCCCCTCACCCCTTCTCCTCCTCCTTACTCCCTCGCGTCTCCCTATGTCATCTACGTCAACATCCTTTCAACACCCTTTCGCCTGTTTGCCAGGCACGCTGTGCACCTTGGGAAATATGCAAATGCATTGTGAGAAAACAACAGTGGCAGCAGCCCCAAACAATAACAAGTAGAGTGGTAAACAAAAAAACTAAAAGCTTAGTGAAGGGAGATAAGAAAATGAAAAGTCTGGATGTCTGTCTGTCTGGATGTCTGTCTGTCTGGATATCTGTCTGTCTGGATGTCTGTCTGTCTGTCTGTCTGGATATCTGTCTGTCTGGATATCTGTCTGTCTGGATGTCTGTCTGTCTGGATATCTGTCTGTCTGGATGTCTGTCTGTCTGTCTGGATATCTGTCTGTCTGGATATCTGTCTGTCTGTCTGGATATCTGTCTGTCTGGATATCTGTCTGTCTGGATGTCTGTCTGTCTGGATGTCTGTCTGTCTGTCTGGATATCTGTCTGTCTGGATGTCTGTCTGTCTGTCTGGATATCTGTCTGTCTGGATATCTGTCTGTCTGTCTGGATATCTGTCTGTCTGGATATCTGTGTCTCTGGATGTCTGTCTGTCTGGATATCTGTCTGTCTGGATGTCTGTCTGTCTGGATATCTGTCTGTCTGGATATCTGTCTGTCTGGATGTCTGTCTGTCTGGATATCTGTCTGTCTGGATATCTGTCTGTCTGGATGTCTGTCTGTCTGTCTGTCTGTCTGGATATCTGTCTGTCTGGATATATGTCTGTCTGTCTGTCTGTCTGTCTGGATATCTATCTGTCTGCCTGTATACTTGCCGGACTGTCTAGGTATGTCAATAAACAGAATGTTAATTCTCCTGTTTTCAGCCTCCTGGGCTTTGATGGTGTTTGAATGCATCATCAGCAGTTTGTACAAGAATATTCACCATGACAGCAGTACCTCAGTGCTTCATAACTACCCCATACACCAGAACCACCCTGTCTACCAGAACCACCAGAACCACCCCATAGACAATAACCAGTCTATACACCAGAACTAGGCCATACATCAGAACCAGTTCATCCACCAGAACCACGGCATCCTCTGGAACCAGACGACAGCAGCACAAGTTGGAAGCATGATACAGCACTTTGAATTTGAATTGGAAGGATTATTCATGTTGGTATTCATTGATGTCCATGTTTCTGGTCCTTAATGTCTACTTTTGCATACTATTAACAATGTAGCTTACTGTATTTACCATTTGTAAGTTATTTCAAAGCTCCTGTTCAACATTTGTCTTTCCCTCTCAGGGCTGATGGGACACTAGACGAGGCAGAGTGATAAAGTTAACACTCACAGGGTCGGTGTGAAGGCGTTATCCGCCCTCATGGTCTCTCCACATAAAGTAGTCCCTTAGCACTTCATTGAAACTTTAGTGGTTTACGCCTTCCTCTGTCCATCACACCTAGCTAGCAGCCACAGGCACATGGAACGTCACACACAGCGGACAGAGAAATAAAGAGAAAAAGAGAGGGAGTGAAATGGTAGAGCCAGGGAGATGGCTGGTGTGAAAAAGAGTTGTCACTGAAGGAGGTGTTAATGGGTCAACCACTCCCACTGACATGGTGTTTATTAACATAAATGGGAACAGCAGCAGGAGGTGCTGGGACCACATGACAGTATGGTGGTGTTGGGTTCTCTGTTTGAGGACGACATGAAGGGCATGATCAGTCTACAGTGATGAGTCTGTATAAGGACTGTGGTTAGTCTGTATAAGGACTGTGGTTAGTCTGTATAGAGACAGTGGTTAGTCTGTATAAGGACTGTGGTTAGTCTGTATAGAGACAGTGGTTAGTCTGTATAAGGACTGTGTTTAGTCTGTATAGAGACAGTGGTTAGTCTGTATAAGGACTGTGGTTAGTCTGTATAAGGACTGTGGTTAGTCTATATAAGGACTGTGGTTAGTCTGTATAAGGACTGTGGTTAGTCTGTATACGGACTGTGGTTAGTCTATATAAGGACTGTGGTTAGTCTGTATAAGGACTGTGGTTAGTCTGTATAAGGACTGTGGTTAGTCTGTATAGAGACTGTGGTTAGTCTGTATAAGGACTGTGGTTAGTCTGTATAAGGACTGTGGTTAGTCTGTATAATGACAGTGGTTAGTCTGTATAATGACAGTGGTTAGTCTGTATAATGACAGTGGTTAGTCTGTATAATGACAGTGGTTAGTCTGTATAATGACAGTGGTTAGTCTGTATAATGACAGTGGTTAGTCTGTATAATGACAGTGGTTAGTCTGTATAAGGACAGTGATGAGTTTGAATACATTTTGTGGCTCAGTGCAGTGACTGTTGGTCCTGTGATCACTTGCCATTCTTACTTCCTATTGCTAACTCACATCATGATGTGTTTAGTTAGACACTTATCTGAACCAATCAGTAAACATGAGAAGAAACCACCAGTGGAATCACCAAGAAAGGAGCACTTTGTATTCATTCAGCATGTTCAAAACGTATTTCCTAGATATCGTTGGCTGCTGAGAATGGCCAGTGTGAACGCTATAATGCCTCGTCTGAGCCAGGTGATAATTTCTTTAGTGTCTGAGTGCAAACTGAGCACCTGTATGTGCCGGACCTTTTAAGACATTGAAGAGTTTGTAAATCTGTATGCATTTCAATCACCTGCCAGATGAATCATGACAGATTACTGCAATAAAAACATTAGCATCCCCACTGAGTTTTCAGCTGTAGCAATAAAATATATACTCCAAACTGGAGATGTAAAGACAGAAAAAGGATTGTGTTTAACTGTTTTGTTGTGTACTGTCTGTGTCCCAATCTCTGGAATGCTGCCTTTGAATCCTGTTCAAAGTAGTGTACTACATAAGGTATAGGATGTCAAAAGGAAGTCTACCCTATATCTTAAACACCTTTAACCCAAAAGCAATTTCCATGACAATGGGGTTCATTGTACATTCTGTATTATTGTTTTGGTTTGCTCTAACAATAGTGATGGTTTCCTGGGTTATTGTTCAGATATGTAAATGCAGCATTTTCCAGGAGGAAAACCATCTTCTCTGAACTAATCTGTTTGAGTGTGTGTGAACTAATGTGTTCCGGTTGGAGGAGTGCTCTCAGTGGAGAGTGACGCTGAACTTTGTTAATGTAATTTTCCTCTCAGAACCCTGGTCAGTTGTGCTGATAGCGCTACGCTACGTTAGCATCACGCTAACCAATAACCTTGAGCTTTCAAAACAGATAAATCCAAGATGATTGTATTGTGATTAGATTAGCCTGGCTCTAATCTGCTAGATATATGAATGGGAGGGACTGCTGCAGAAACACACACACACACGCAGTGCTCAGTGCAACCTCCTGTTGCTGTAATAGAGGCATCAGTACTACTGAGTTATCAAACCATCCTGAAGGGAACAGAGGAGGGGTAGGGGCAGAGTGGGGTGGGGGAGGGGAAGGGGAGGAGAAGATGGGAGTGGAGGGGAGGAGATGGGAGTAGAGGAGATGGGAGGAGAAAAGAGTGGAGGGGAGGGGAGGAGAGTAGAGGGGAGGGGGGAGGGGAGGGGAGGGGGGGGGGGAGGGGAGGGGAGGGGAGGGGGAGGGAGGAGAGGGGGGGGGAGGGGAGGAGATGGGAGGAGAGAAGAGTGGAGGAGAGGGGAGTGGAGAAGAGTGGAGGGGAGGAGATGGGAGGGGAAGGGGAAGAGAAGATGGGAGTGGAGGAGAGTGGAGTGGAGGGGAGGAGATGGGATTGGAGAAGAGTGGAGGGGAGGAGAGGGGAGGGGAGGAGAGGGGAGGGGAGGGGAGGAGATGGGAGGGGAGAAGAGTGGAGGGGAGGAGAGAGGAGGGGAGGAGAGTGGAGTGGAGGGGAGGAGATGGGATTGGAGAAGAGTGGAGGGGAGGAGAGAGGAGGGGAGGAGAGGAGAGGGGAGGGAGGGTGGAGGGGAGGAGATGGGAGTGGATGGAGGGGAAGATGGGAGGGAGGAAGATGATGGGAGGAGGGGAGGAGAGTGGAGGGGAGGAGATGGGAGTGGAGAAGATGGGAGGGCAGGAAAGGGGAGGGGAGGAGATGGGAGGGGAGGGGAGGAGATGGGAGGGGAGGGGAGTGGAGGGGAGGAGAGTGGAGGGGAGGGGAGGAGATGGGAGAGGAGGAGATGGGAGGGGAGGGGAGGAGAGTGGAGGGGAGGGGAGGAGATGGGAGGGGAGGAGAGTGGAGGGGAGGAGAGGAGATGGGAGGGGAGGGGAGGAGATGGGAGGGGAGGAGAGTGGAGGGGAGGGGAGGAGAGGGGAGGGGAGGAGATCGGAGGAGAGTGGAGGGGAGGAGATGGGAGTGGAGAAGATGGGAGGGGAGGAGAGTGGAGGGGAGGGGAGGAGATGGGAGGGGAGGGGAGGAGAGTGGAGGGGAGTGGAGGGGAGGGGAGGAGAGTGGACGGGAGGGGAGGAGATGGGAGGGGAGGGGAGGAGATGGGAGGGGAGGGGAGGAGAGTGGAGGGGAGGAGAGTGGAGGGGAGGAGATGGGAGGGGAGGGGAGGGGAGGGGGGGAGGGGAGGGAGGGGAGGGGAGGGGAGGGGAGGGAGGGGAGGGGAAGGGAGGGGAGGGGAGGGGAAGGGAGGGAAAGGGAGGGGAGGTACGCTGCAGGATGAAGCAGGTAGGGTGATATATTCCTGCTCTGTCAGGTTCAGGCTGGGTGTTTGTAAAAGCACTTTGTGACATATAAAATACATTTGATTGATCTGCAGTTGGTTAGTGTGTTAGGTGGATCTTAAATGACAGCAAGAGATTTGGTTGTTGAATATGTTTCATGGTTGTAATCCGTCTGGTTCTGCTGCTTTATGTGGGGAGGATTTGGATGATTTGGATTTTAACAATATATTTTTTTTTTATTGTTCAATTATGTTTTTACAGCAGCAGTCATGGGCAAACGAACGTTTTAAAGGGATTAAATTGTGAATGTTACCTTAAAATAATAACCACAAGCCATAGAAACCATCCTTTTCTTGAAGGTAACAGATGGAGATCATATTTTAAAGAGATCGTTTATATATTTATGAATAAACAAAAACAATCAATAAATGGAGGAGGTTTTTGATTTAAAACCCATTTTTTATTAAATGATCCAGGATCCCGTTTTAGTGCAGGATTAGGTAAAGCAGCTCAGTCATGCCCTTAAATGAATGCAACCATGGCCATCTCAGAAGGTTCAATAAAAACACATTTTTCAATATCGTGCAAAGCATTATATTACATCCCCCTATTCTCCATGTTAACTACATTTTTTTTAAATTAACTCTGGTCTTTTCATGATTTCACCTCAGACATTTGTTCACTACATTTTGAGGTTCTGATATATCTGCATTTTAGCCTATATTTCCCATGAATTGTTCTCAACAATGATAGTTATTTTGTTATTTGGAGTATTTTCCCAGCATGCCTGTGTTCTGCTGGACCTGGTAAGTGCTACGGTATCAAACGTCCTGCGATGAACCCAGAGTATTTAACCGGGCTATCCATTTCTCTTTCACACACACACACACACACACACACACACACACACACACACACACACACACACACACAGCTTTAACCCAGTCTTTTTGAAGAAGACTTTCGGTGCTTTTTAATCTTTCAAGGAAATGTGGGTCCATTTCTCTTTTAAACATTTTGGTCAATTGTTGTATACTGGGGTTTCCTTTTTGGTAAAATGTTGTATATTGTATGTTGAGTATTTTCTGTGATATTGTGATTAAGTGGTTTTGGAGGTTACACTCAGTCGTTTTCTAATGCAGGATACAATCACACACACTCACACACACAAAAACAAACACACACACACATGGACAATACCCTTTCAGTAAAGCGAACGAGATTAGTCAACAGATTAGTCTTGGGAGATGTATTATATTGGTGTTACGTGTGTTACGTGTTTGACCTCCCATCCCTGCTTGTCCTTTACATCGAAAAGGTTCCAAATACCAATGTTCTCGATGGAGTTTTACAGTGTGTGAACTAGCAAAGCTTGAACCAATGTGTGATATAGCAAAGCTTGAATCAAAGTGTGAAATTGCAAAGCTTGAATCAATGTGTGAAATAGCAGAGCTTGAATCAATGTGTGAAATAGCAGAGCTTGAATCAATGTGTGAAATAGCAAAGCTTGAATCACTGTGTGAAATAGCAGAGCTTGAATCAATGTGTGAAATAGCAGAGATTGAGTTATTGTGTGAAATAGCAAAGCTTGAATCAATGTGTGAAATAGCAGTGCTTGAATCAATGTGTGAAATAACAAAGCTTGAACCAATGTGTGAAATAACAAAGCTTGAATCAATGTGTGATATAGCAGAGCATAAGTCATTGATGTCTGTTTCCTAAATACCATCCTATTCTATATGTAGTGCACTACTCTTGACAGAATCTTATGGGCACAGAAGGGAGGTTTAAAACTCCCTTACAGTTTATTTTTCTCTGAACCACTATACTACCTGCTGCACACAACAAAGTGGTGTCTTGAGACTTGGTGATCTACTGGTCCTGATGGAGGTGGAGGATCTACTGGTCCTGATGGAGGTGGAGGATCTACTGGTCCTGATGGAGGTGGAGGATCTACTGGTCCTGATGGAGGTGGAGGATCTACTGGTCCTGATGGAGGTGGAGGATCTACTGGTCCTGATGGAGGTGGAGGATCTACTGGTCCTGATGGAGGTGGAGGATCTACTGGTCCTGATGGAGGTGGAGGATCTACTGGTCCTGATGGAGGTGGAGGATCTACTGGTCCTGATGGAGGTGGAGGATCTACTGGTCCTGATGGAGGTGGAGGATCTACTGGTCCTGATGGAGGTGGAGGATCTACTGGTCCTGATGGAGGTGGAGGATCTACTGGTCCTGATGGAGGTGGAGGATCTACTGGTCCTGATGGAGGTGGAGGATCTACTGGTCCTGATGGAGGTGGAGGATCTACTGGTCCTGATGGAGGTGGAGGATCTACTGGTCCTGATGGAGGTGGAGGATCTACTGGTCCTGATGGAGGTGGAGGATCTACTGGTCCTGATGGAGGTGGAGGATCTACTGGTCCTGATGGAGGTGGAGGATCTACTGGTCCTGATGGAGGTGGAGGATCTACTGGTCCTGATGGAGGTGGAGGATCTACTGGTCCTGATGGAGGTTGAGGATCTACTGGTCCTGATGGAGGTGGAGGATCTACTGGTCCTGATGGAGGTTGAGGATAGTTTGTTCCCAATGATGGAGGTTGAGGATAGTTTGTTCCCAATGATGGAGGTGTTTTTAGTGAAGTAGATTATATGTCTTATATGATTATATGGGATTTTGTAAAGTGTGTATGTTATATTATCTACGTTGGTGTGTGTGTGTGTGTGTGTGTGTGTGTTTGTGTGCATGTGGTCATTTGTGACTGCATGTGTGTCAACTCAGTTGATTATTGCTCACCACTGCTGCTGGAGGTACTGGCATTTTAAGAAAATACATGAAAATAAGTTTCTCAACAGAATTTTCCGTCAAAACTAGCACAGAGGTTAAGACTGAAAATACAATGAACATAATGACTGTTCATTCAGACCCATGTGGGGTACCAAGTGGAACCCTAGCTCCTCCAAAGTGCACTACTGATGACTCATCCATAGTTGCTTTATAGGGCATAGGGTACCATTTGGAATGCGGTGCATGTTCACGTCTTCTTTCTTCCTGTCTTTGTCTGCATTCAGCTAATAAACGTGGCACTGCAGGTTTGCATTTATGGGCTAATATTGAACCGGAACAGTTTTCTAAAGAAGACCAATTGGACAATAAATGGGTTTTGTCCGTGATTACTTACCTTATTAGTTCTCCGTTTATGTCCAAATTAACCATGTCATTGTGTTTATACGCTTATTCACAAACAAGATTGCTTTAGATAATCTTATGTGTTCTGACCAGTGTACGTGGAGAGTTAGGCCAGAACATCCTAAAGAAATGCACTGTCTGCCTGAACTGTAGTATACACTGAGACAAAACATTATGACCACAGGTGAATTGGTCAGGCAGTGGTGAGTGTTTACTGACAGTGGTCTGAAGCAATGTCTGCTATTGCCTTGGTGCCAGAAACCACAGGACACCTTCAGAGGTGTTGTAGAGTCTATGGATCAGCGGGTAAGCACTGTTTTGACTGCACATACGGGACCAACAGCTTATTAGGAGAGTGGACTTAATGTTTTTGCTCATCAGTGCATGTATATATCCACTAGATTTCCAAATTGCTGCCAATATTATACTGCTATTTATTTCATTTCTTTATTATCTGGTTGTGGTCAAACTCCAGATTATTTTACAGTGCATGTTTCTGCACTTTCCTGGCAGTTCTCTCTTTATATTGACAATAGTCTTATTTTCTTTACATTCCTAGCAAAGTTGCCAACCTTTAGCTATTTGAGGTCCATGTTTACCCTTGAAGTAAATCTGAAGAAAATCTTTATTTAACTTTCTCTGTACATTGTTATTGTAAAACTATTTCTGATTGAATCACAAGGACATTCTGCAATGCGAAGAGTGATTTTGATAACCTGTTATGATGACACACTGTAGTTTTTAGGACAATGAAAAGAAAGAAATGAAGATTTACAGACGCAGAAACATGATAGAAAGAAGATAACAAACTAAAAGACAGAAAGAGCCAAGCTGTATGTATTTTCAAGGCAAATTGTTTCACATTTTGTTTCGGTTAAGAGCTACATACCAACCATTTTACATACATTTTTTTTAAATGTCCAGCCTGGAGTTCTAGCTAGCTGATATAATTAGTTCAAATGACCAATTCATGAATAGCATTTTAAATAGTTTTAAATAATTTCAAAATAGTAAGTCCTGCCAATTTCTTACCTCATAGTGAAGAGATATTATGAAAAAACAGGGAAAGTACATATTTGACTGTATCTATGTGAGATTCAGATTTCTGGTCTGATATGGTAAGATTGAAACTGCCCAAATTCATATTGACTCACTTGACTTCTGAAAAACATTGGAAACAAAATGGCTTCAGATACGGGACACAGAAGAAATTAGAGTGGAGGTTTTCTTCATGCAACTTTTTTAAAGGGCTGAAAAAATTGCTTCTCTTTCATGCTTAGTAAGTCCCATTACTTACCACCCAGGGGGTAAAAAATCAATTTGTGAAGCTTAAACAGAAATGCCAATTTCATTTTTAGTCAGTAGTGGTAGAAAAGATGCATTGGTCATGTCCAAAACGGCAGCCTGTTCACTTTACGCCCATTTGGATCCTAATAAAAAATACTGCACTACAAAGTGAACAGGCTGCAATTTGGGAGACAGGCAATGAAAATAAGAATAGGCTACACGCATAATATAAAAACTACTAGAAGGGGCATGTGGACAGCAAATCAATGTGCTTTTCTTGCCTGTTGTGGCCTGTCCAGGGTTACAGTGGGATCAGATCGTGATGTTACTGGACCCCTCTGTCTGAGGTTTTACGCTGCTGTATTATTGTCCCTGGGGTGTTGGGTCAGCTCTCCTTGTAAATCCTTTCGTAAATATATGGATTGCAGACTCAAAAATGTCCTTCCTGTCTTGGCCTCCCGTCAGAGTCTGGTTCCTCTCTATGATTCTTTTTTGGTTTTGACCCTTTTCGGGAGTTTTTTGTGGCCACTCTGCGTCTCTTGTGTTGTCGCAGGCGCTTTGGGGGTTCAGGCAGTGTGGTGGTAAAGCATTTGCAGTTATTTCTGTGATAACGGCTGATGTAAAAAAGGCTTCTTAAAAAAGGTAATTGATGGATTTTATTTTCTGTGGTTTGGCAGCAGGACTGTGTGTGTCTGTATGCTAACATGCTAACCCTGTGTGTGTCTGTATGCTAACATGCTAACCCTGTGTGTGTCTGTATGCTAACATGCTAACCCTGTGTGTGTCTGTATGCTAACATGCTAACCCTGTGTGTGTCTGTATGCTAACATGCTAACCCTGTGTGTGTCTGTATGCTAACATGCTAACCCTGTGTGTGTCTGTATGCTAACATGCTAAACTTGTGCTGATTCTGTCTACATGCTGCTCATATGCTCACTCATCTCTCACTATCTGGCCTCTAATCCTGTCTCTCATGCTGCCTATAATCCTGTCTCTTGTGCTGACTCTAATCCTGTCTCTCGTGCTGCCTCTAATTTTGTCTCTCTTGCTGGCTCTAATCATGTCTCTCTTGCTGCCTCTAATCCTGTCTCTATTGCTGCCTTTAATCCTGTCTCTCTTGCTACCTCTAATCATGTCTCTCTTGCTGCCTCTAATCTTGGCTCTCTTGCTGCCTCTAATCATGTCTCTCTTGCTGACTCTAATCATGTCTCTATTGCTGCCTCTAATCCTGTCTCTCTTGCTGCCTCTAATCCTGTTTCTCGTGCTGTCTCTAATCATGTCTCTCGTGCTGCCTCTAATCATGTCCTTGTGCTGCCTCTAATCCTGTCTCTCTTGCTGCCTCTAACCCTGTCTCTCGTGCTGCCTCTAATCATGTCTCTCTTGCTGCCTCTAATCCTGTCTCTCGTGCTGCCTCTAATCCTGTCTCTCGTGCTGCCTCTAATCCTGTCTCTCGTGCTGCCTCTAATCCTGTCTCTCTTGCTGCCTCTAACCCTGTCTCTCGTGCTGCCTCTAATCATGTCTCTCTTGCTGCCTCTAATCCTGTCTCTCGTGCTGCCTCTAATCATGTCTCTCTTGCTGCCTCTAATCCTGTCTCTCTTGCTGCCTCTAATCCTGTCTCTTGTGCTGCCTCTAATCCTGTCTCTCTTGCTGCCTCTAATCCTGTCTCTCGTGCTGCCTCTAATCCTGTCTCTCGTGCTGCCTCTAATCCTGTCTCTCATGCTGCCTCTAATCCTGTCTCTCGTGCTGCCTCCAATCCTACAACATTCAGTTTCAGGTCATGTATTGTCATCAGGTGAATGACCAGCAGCATTAACATGGAGCTGCATATTCCCTCCTTTCAGGAACATGACTGCACGTCTCATTCAGTCATTTCTATTTTTCTGGGGTTCAGGGGTCATCTATTGAAATTCAATGAGAGCGGAGACTCATAAAACTCGGACGGGGCCTCCACATGCAAACTAATTCTGGATATAGTGAACTACTCTAGACCACAGCTATGAAGAGTTAGTGAGACCTTTGGGATTCAGCCGTAGAGCCAAGCGTCCTGTCCAGCCTGAATGTATTGCCTGAAGGCACAGCGGCCTGTAATAAAGTTATGACGGGTGACTTATCTGAGCTGTGTGTTTTCAGACGTACGCCAGCATTTCCTCTAATTCAATCAGTCAGCCGGGTTGAGGAGGTCCTCCCTCTGAGTCAACACACACATCTGGACATATCTGAACGCTTTTTGAACGCTGTCATCTAGGCTTTTATTTTATTTTCCCTCGCTTGTTTCTGTCTCTATCTCACCCTCTCTCCAACCCTCTCAACTTCACATCTGTCTGTGCTTCTCTCTCTCCCCCTCTACCATCTCCCCCTCTACCATCTCCTCTCTACCATCTCCTCTCTACCATCTCCTCTCTACCATCTCCTCTCTACCATCTCCCCCTCTACCTCTCTACCTCCCCTTCTCTCCATCCTCTCTACCCTCTCCACCCTCTCTACCTCTCTACCTTCCCTTCTCTACACACCCTCTACCCCTCTCCACCCTCTACCCCTCTCCACCCCCTCCACCCTCTCCACCCTCTCTACCTCTGTATCTTCCCTTCTCTACACTCTCCTCATCTATGTAGTTATTTCTCTCTGTCTCTGTAAATTGAAGTCTGCCTCTAATAATTATTGAGGTTTTTCCGTCGTTCTCTTCATTCTCTTCTATCTCTCTCTTTTCTTGACTCATACTTTATTTATCATAGCGAACTGACTCACGACGCCAGAGATAACAAGCCGATCAAACACAATAAAGCGTTCTTACATGAGACAGTGTAGAGGGCCATACTGCTGGAACAGAGGAGAAGTTGTGTTGGGATGAATCAGAGCTGTCCAGACGCTCGTGGTTTTCAGACATTTCATTGTTCACATTGTGCCCCTACAACTGAATACATATGAATATCTTGTTTTTATGTATCAGCACAGACATTTGTTTTACTTCTAACCTGTAGTAGTTGTAATATGTGTGGTGAAATTTCTTTCTTTGCTACATGGTGTTCTGGAAATAACTATAAAGACTTTTCACTACGATCCACTTCTCCTTGCCTGATCCATAATATTAACCCAGAGTAGTAATCTGAATTAAGATAATTAACTCTGATACAGAGTATTAGACAAGATCTAGAGTATTAACCCTAATGTAGAGTATTAACCCTAATGTAGAGCATTAACCCTAATGTAGAGCATTAACCCTAATGTAGAGTATTAACCCTAATGTAGAGTATTAACCCTAATGTAGAGTATTAACCCTAATGTAGAGTATTAACCCTAATGTAGAGCATTAACCCTAATGTAGAGCATTAACCCTAATGTAGAGTATTAACCCTAATATAGACTATTAACTCTAATGTAGAGTATTAACCCTAATGTAGAGTATTAACCCTAATGTAGAGTATTAACCCTAATGTAGAGTATTTGTATTAACCCTAATGTGAGTGGTCACAGCTGTTAGTACTTTATCTGGGATATAAGAGGGTCGCGAGCAGTGCACTCGTTGCTTCGCATTGTTACATGTCACACGTTATTTTAGAGGTGAGTGTTTGTGTATTTTGAGTGCTATTGTGGTTTGTGGAATGTTTTGTATGTAAGTGTAGACTGCAGTTAAACCAACCCTAATGTAGTTCAAAAGTATTAACACCTAATGTAGAGTATTAAGCGCTCCTAATGTAGAGCATTAACCCTATGCAGCTAATGTACGGTCCTGGTGCTATTAACCTGGAGCTAATGTAGAGTATTAACGGCCCTAATGTAGCCAGCGCTGAGATTCAAGACCCTAATCACGCCAGCGCCTAGATGGCTGCATTAACCCTAATGTAGAGTATTAACCCTAATATAGACTATTAACTCTAATGTAGAGTATTAACTCTAAGGTAGAGTATTAACCCTAATGTAGAGTATTAACCCTAATGTAGAGTTATTAACCTTATTGGACTGACCCTTTGGGTTTGTATAGTATTAACTCTAGCTGTTAGTAATCTGTATATAGTGCACTCGTTGCTTCGCAGTATCACACGTTATTTTAGAGGTGAGTGTTTGTGTATTTTGAGTGCTATTGTGGTTTGTGGAATGTTTTGTATGTAAGTCGCGATATGCGCACTGTTTATTTCAGTTAACGGTTTGTTTCTAATGTTCAAAGAGTATTAACTATAATGTAATGTAGAGTATTAACCCTAATGTAGAGTATTAACTCTAATGTAGAGTATTAACTATAATGTAGAGTATTAACCCTAATGTAGAGTATTAACTCTAATGTATAGTATTAACTCTAATGTAGAGTATTAACTCTAATGTATAGTATTAACCCTAATGTATAGTATTAACCCTAATATAGAGTATTAATCCTAATGTAGAGTATTAACCCTAATGTAGAGTATTAATCCTAGTACATAGTATTAGCCCAGATTTAGAGTATTATGAGTGGCACATTACATATTGCTAAAGCCCTATCTGGTATAAACAAACAATGATAATAAATAATGCTTGAGTGTTGGCTAGTTCCCTATCAGGGAACTTCGAGCTGCGTGAAAACGCTATGGGAACGCTCTGCGTGAGTGCGTCATGAAGCACATGTGTAATCAGTCCAATGGCGTGACGGAACGTCACAGACGGGTGACGTCGCGACCAGGAAGTCATAAAAGCACCCCTAATTACCGGCACCTTCAGTTTTTTGTTGCTTCAGCAAGTGCATGTTGTGACAGTCCTCGCGGGTTTCTGCTATTACGTTGATAATTCAGAAATTTTCTTGGCGTTTATGTACAAGAGCTCACCGCGATTATGGCAACCGAGCGGCGTTTCAGACAGTGTGCTTCTCCCTGCAACCGCTTTCTCACGGGCCGGGACACACATGTTCTGTGCGTAGTTTGTTTGGGAGAGGAGCATGCCCAGCTAGCCTTGGAAGAGGCTAGCTGTAAGCATTGCGACCGTCTCGCCATCCGCACACTTCGCTCTCGCCTGGCGCTTTTTCAGGAAAGCGGCTCGGTTCGCGTTCCCCGCGGTTCAGGTCCCGCCGCTGCCGAGGCACGGCGCCGACTGACGTCGTGGGGTTCGCAAGCGGATCTAGCATGCGGTTCCGAGACGGCTTCTGCATTTTCTCGGTCCTCGTCTGCTAGAGCCAGTGCCTCGGCTCGGGGTTCGGAAGCACCCGTGCGGGTTTCTTCCGCCCTGGGTGAGGCACCTTTTTCTCAGCCGTCCAGTTCTGAGGAAATGGAGGTTGAAAACCTCGAGGCGGAGGCTGAATTGTTGGTTCAGTCACCTGCGAACGAGGAGCTGCTGGAGGTACTCACCCGAGCTGTGGGAAAGCTCAACATCGAGTGGCCGGCTGACAGGCAGGAGTCTGCTTCAACTAGTAAGTTGAATGAACGATTCTTGCCCTCCCGTGCTTTACCTCCTCGCCGGTGTTTGCCTTTCTTCCCGGACCTCCACACTGAGGTGTCGAGGTCCTGGAAAAAGCCGGTGTCGTCCCGGGTGTTTAATCCGCGGACTCATATGTATTCGAATGTTGCCGAGGCTAATGTTCATGGGTACGGACCGATGCCGGTCGCGGAGGAGATACTGGCGAGCCATTTATCTCCCGCGGCATCGTCTCTGAGGACACCGGCATTGCCCTCCAAGGCGTTGAAGACTACTTCAGCGCTGGTGGGCAAAGCTTATTCGGCGGCGGGTCATGCAGCTTCCTGCCTCCATACTATGTCTATTCTACAGGCATATCAGGCAGAGCTGCTTAGCGACGGGGCTCAGGGGAGACTGTAAGTCCTGATGAGGTTCGAGAACTTCGTCAGGCGGCGGATTTGTCTCTTCGTGCCACTAAGGAGACGGCCAAATCAGTGGGCCGTGCTATGGCAGCCTTGGTGGCTACGGAGAGGCATCTCTGGCTGAGCCTCTCTGATATGAGAGATCGGGAGAAAGCCTTCCTTCTGGACGCGCCTCTTTCCCCCGACGGCCTCTTTGGCCCTGCTATTGGCTCGGTCGTCGAGAGGTTTCAGGAGGAGAGAAGGCAGGCGGCTGCCTTCCAGAAATTTCTCCCCGTCGTAGCCGCGTCGCGGGGCTGTCGGACGGGGGCAGCCCCGCCCGGCGCGAGCACGGCACACCGGGCGCAGCAGAGAGTGAGTGTCGCTACTCGGGCGCCCCCACACGATGAGTGGGCCGGGCGGCGACGCTCACAGGCGGGGCCTTCGAGGGGTAGGACAGTTCCGAGGCCTGTCGCTACATCCAAGAAGGCTTTGTCTAAGAGACCCTGACAGGGGGTCAAACCGCTGGGGGTGGTCCCCACCAGGGAGTAGTGAGCTCCTCCTGGTGCCCTCAGCGGGGTGGCCTGGGCGAGCGTTTTCCCGAGGGCGCTCGCCTCCTCCGAGGAGGGGCCCAGAACTGTCGGACCAGTTGTTCCCTGCCAGTGCGCTGTTACAGGGCACTGTGTCTGCAGTACCTGTTACTCCAGAGGCCAGCCTCGAGAGGCTGGTACCCCTAGTAGATTTTCTGGCAGAGTGGAAGACCCTGCCGAATATATCTCAGTGGGTCCTGCGGATAATCGAGAGCGGGTATGCCATCCAATTCAGGACGCATCCGCCTCGTTTCAATGCGGTCCTGCCCACAGTGGTGGGCCCAGAGCAGGCTCTGGTACTGGAGCAGGAGGTACAGACTCTCCTGCTAAAAGGGGCTATAGAACGAGTTCTTCCTCTCAGCAGGGAGTCGGGCTGGTACAGCCGGTACTTCGTTGTTCCCAAGAAGGATGGGGGGTTGCGTCCTATTTTAGACCTACGTCTGTTGAATCAGACGGTCGGGAGACTCAGCTTCAAAATGCTCACTCTCAAACAGATCGTATCACAGATCAGGTCCGAGGACTGGTTTGTCACGATAGATCTGAAGGACGCCTATTTTCACATCTCCATCCTTCCACAACACAGGAAGTTCCTGAGGTTCGCTTTTGGGGGCGAAGCGTACCAGTATCGGGTTCTTCCGTTTGGCCTAGCACTCTCTCCCCGTACGTTCACGAGATGTATAGACGCTGCCCTGGCGCCGTTGCGCTCCAGGGCATACGCATCCTCAATTACATCGACGATTGGTTGATTCTGGCTCCGTCGGAGCATCTAGCGGTTCGGCATCGAGATGTCGTTCTGGCTCACATCAACAAACTGGGGTTGAGGCTCAATGCTGGGAAGAGTGTGCTGTCGCCGGTACAGGTGACCACTTTCCTGGGCGTAGTCTGGGATTCGACCACGATGCGGGCACATCTGTCTCCTGCACGTGTGGCGTCGATCCTTGCTGCCGTCGAGCAGGTGAGGCTAGGCCAGTCACTCACTGTGAAACAGTTTCAGAGACTGTTGGGTCTGCTGGCAGCAGCGTCCAACGTTATTCCTTGCGGCCTGCTGTTCATGAGACCGTTACAGTGGTGGCTCAGAACCAAGGGGTTCTCCCCGAGGGGAAACCAGTTCCGCATGATCACTGTTACGCGGCGTTGTCTCCGCACGCTGGTCATGTGGAGGAAGCCTTGGTTCCTAACCCAGGGTCCCGTGTTGGGAGCTCCGTGTCGTCGTGTTACACTAACGACGGATGCCTCCCTCACCGGCTGGGGGGCGATCATGAGTGGTCGCCCAGCTCAAGGGCTCTGGCGGGGCCATCAGCTATCATGGCACATAAATTGGCTAGAGATGCTGGCAGTTTACCAGGCTCTGAAGCACTTCCTCCCAGACCTAAGGGGACAACACATCGGTGGTTTTTTATATCAACCACCAGGGGGGTCTGCGCTCACGCCCACTTTACAATCTGGCCCGCCAGGTCCTTCTGTGGTCCCACGGGAAGCTCCTTTCTTTAAGGGCCATTTTTATCCCTGGGTACCTAAATCAGGGGGCAGACACCCTGTCGAGACAGGGGCCGAGGCCCGGGGAGTGGAGACTCCATCCCGAGGTGGTGGAGCTCCTTTGGTCGCACTTCGGTCGGGCCGAAGTGGACCTATTTGCGTCCAGAGAGACGTCACACTGTCCTCTGTGGTTTTCGCTGACTCATCCAGCCCCACTGGGGCTGGATGCCATAGTGCAGGCATGGCCGAGGTCACGCCTGTACGCTTTCCCCCCGGTTGCTCTGCTCCCAGGAGTTCTGGAGAGGATCCGTCAGGAGCGGGTCAGTCTACTGCTTGTAGCACCGTACTGGCCGGCCCGAGTATGGTTTGCGGACATAATATCTCTCCTCGTCGGCTCTCCGCTGAGATTCCGATCAGGAGGGACCTGCTTTCCCAGGCGCATGGGGTCATCCTTCACCCCGCCCGGAGCTGTGGAAACTATGGGCCTGGCCTCTGAGGGGGCCCGCCTCTTAGTTTCAGGTCTCTCGACTGAGGTCGTTGAGACCATCCTTCACTCCAGAGCTCCAGCCACAAGGAAGGCGTATGCCGCCAGGTGGAAACTGTTCACCTCGTGGTGTAGAGAACGGCAGGTGGACCCAGTTAACTGCCCAGTGTTTGCAGTACTGGAGTTCCTGCAGCATCGCTTCTCTACAGGTCTATCCCCATCCACACTGAAGGTGTATGTGGCGGCTTTGTCCGCATGCCATGTCCCTCTAAATGGGGTTTCTCTGGGGAGACACCCACTGGTATCACGCTTCCTTCGTGGCGCCCGGAGGCTGAGGCCAGCAGCCGGCATGAGGGTGCCATCCTGGGACCTGGCTATTGTTCTAGACGGCCTCTCCCGTGCTCCGTTTGAGCCCATTGAGGAGGTCCCTGACAAGTTCGTGACCCTCAAGACGGTCTTCTTACTTGCCATCTCTTCTCTGAAGAGGATTGGTGATATGCAAGCGCTGTCGGTGGCGCCCTCTTGCTTGGACTTCTCACCCGGTATGGTCAAGGCGTTTCTACTACCTTCACCCGGGTATGTCCCCAAGGTCCCAACTAACATTGTTGGGCCTATTGTGCTGCAAGCCTTCTGCCCTCCTCCTTTTTTGACGTCGGACCAGAAGAAGCATAACCTCCTCTGCCCGGTTAGGGCCTTAGACGCCTACGTCCACAGAACTGCCCTGTGGAGGCTGTCCGAACAGCTGTTCGTGTGTTTTGGACCACCCAAGAGAGGGGGTCCTGTGTCTAAGCAGAGGATGAGCAAGTGGGTGGTTGAGGCCATCTCACTTGCTTACGAGTCGGCTCGTCAGCCTTCACCCTTGGCTGTTCGAGCCCACTCGACCAGGAGTATGGCGGCTTCAAAAGCCCTTTTGTCAGGTAAAGTGTCTCTACATGACGTCTGTGTTGCGGCAGGCTGGTCCTCACCGCACACGTTCGTGAGATTTTACCAGCTTGACTTTAGCTCCACGCCAGGGGCGCAGGTGCTTTCGTCCGAATGTGCGCTCTGACTTCACATGACGGACACTTGCTCGTATGGCGAAGTGGGTAGTGGCGTTCCCATAGCGTTTTCACGCAGCTCGAAGTTCCCTGATAGGGAACGTCTCCGGTTACGTATGTAACCTTAGTTCCCTGAGGGGAACGAGACGCTGCGTGTCTGTGCCATACTCCCAGCATGCCCTTGGCACTTGCTTCAGCCCATCAGAAACTGAAGGTGCCGGTAATTAGGGGTGCTTTTATGACTTCCTGGTCGCGACGTCACCCGTCTGTGACGTTCCGTCACGCCATTGGACTGATTACACATGTGCTTCATGACGCACTCACGCAGAGCGTTCCCATAGCGTTTTCACGCAGCGTCTCGTTCCCCTCAGGGAACTAAGGTTACATACGTAACCGGAAACGTTCACTTATCTGTGCTTATCCCACTCAAAACATTTATCTTATAACATCTAGTCTATGCCACAACATTTATACAATCAACATTTATTTTAAGAATTTTATACGCTAACACGTGTTTGTAGTTCGGTTTCTCATTGTGGATCTGTGTCTGTAGTTACATTGTTTTGTGTGTATGCGGTTCAGTGTGTCCCTGGTTCTGTGTGTGTATATACGTCTTTGTATTTGTGATTCTGTGGTTCTGATACAGAACTTTCTGACTAATAGAACAGTTGACTGGAAATCATATCCACTAAGGCACTTAGTAAATATAAACTGTGTTTTTTTTTATTTATTTTTATTTGTTGTCTCGCATGTGTGTACTGTAGATAACTAACTGTCCTGTATATCAGGTGGTAATGTGCATCCTAGAACTACTAGAACATTTAGCTAATTAGCCATCAGGTATAAAACAATTCTGTGGAATAAAATTATTTCATTGGATTACATATAAAGAAACTATTTATGACTCTACTAGCCAAATCCCCAAGAGACCATCAACATGCGGGTGAAATTAAATCATTGATTTAAAAACTTATTCCATGACATTTTCTGGAAGTCATCATATCCATCCAATATTGTAGTGGTACTATGGTATGTCTGTGAAGATGCTTCCACCCACAGATGCTTGGAGGTACGCTCTGTATTCATACTGGTGGGAGGAGAGCCTATTGTATCCCTGACCTCTGACGTTAGGCTGTGTCCCTGCTCTAAAGTAGTACACTAAAGTATAACAGTAAACTACACTAAAGAGTGAATATGAAACAGGCTCTTTCTGAGAATCTTAAATTACTCAATAAAACTGTATCAAAACCAGCAGATTGTCTTCTTCACCGCCAGTAGCTGGGCCAGCTGGTCTGCTGTTACTTCTGACATAAATAACAATATAATTAATGAAATAGAAAACAGAATTCACAGATAGTGCTGGATCAATAGGAATAGATTGTAATTTGTGTTAAGGAATAGAGTGTAATTTGTGTTAAGGAATAGAGTGTAATTTGTGTTAAGGAATAGGGTGTAATTTGTGTTAAGGAATAGAGTGTAATTTGTGTTAAGGAATAGGGTGTAATTTGTGTTAAGGAATAGGGTGTAATTTGTGTTAAGGAATAGGGTGTAATTTGTGTTAAGGAATAGGGTGTAATTTGTTTTAAGGAATAGGGTGTAATTTGTGTTAAGGAATAGAGTGTAATCTGTGTTAAAGAATGGGGTGTAATTTGTGTTAAGGAATAAGGTGTAATTTGTGTTAAGGTATAGGGTGTAATTTGTGTTAAGGAATAGAGTGTAATTTGTGTTAAGGAATAGAGTGTAATTTGTGTTAAGGCATAGAGTGTAATTTGTTTTAAGGAATAGGGTGTAATTTGTGTTAAGGACTAGAGTGTAATTTGTGTTAAGGAATAGTGTAATTTGTGTTAAGGACTAGGGTGTAATTTGTGTTAAGGACTAGGGTGTAATTTGTGTTAAGGAATAGGTTGTAATTTGTGTTAAGGAATAGGGTGTAATTTGTGTTAAGGACTAGGGTGTAATTTGTGTTAAGGAATAGGGTATAATTTGTGTTAAGGAATAGGGTGTAATTTGTGTTAAGGTATAGGATGTAATTTGTGTTAAGGAATAGAGTGTAATTTGTGTTAAGGAATAGAGTGTAAGTTGTGTTAAGGCATAGAGTGTAATTTGTTTTAAGGAATAGGGTGTAATTTGTGTTAAGGACTAAAGTGTAATTTGTGTTAAGGAATAGGGTGTAATTTGTGTTAAGGAATAGGGTGTAATTTGTGTTAAGGAATAGGGTGTAATTTTTGTTAAGGACTAGGGTGTAATTTGTGTTAAGGAATAGGGTGTAATTTGTGTTAAGGAATAGGGTGTAATTTGTGTTAAGGACTAGGGTGTAATTTGTGTTAAGGAATAGGGTATAATTTGTGTTAAGGAATAGGGTGTAATTTGTGTTAAGGTATAGGATGTAATTTGTGTTAAGGAATAGAGTGTAATTTGTGTTAAGGAATAGAGTGTAAGTTGTGTTAAGGCATAGAGTGTAATTTGTTTTAAGGAATAGGGTGTAATTTGTGTTAGGATTTGTAATTTTTTAAGGAAATAATTTGTGTTAAGGAATAGGGTGTAATTTGTGTTTAGGGTGTAATTTTTGTTAAGGACTAGGGTGTAATTTGTGTTAAGGAAAAGTGTAATTTGTGTTAAGGAAGGAATAGGGTGTAATTTGTGTTAAGGAATAGGTATAATTTGTGTTAAGGAATAGGGTGTAATTTGTGTTAAGGTATAGGATGTAATTTGTGTTAAGGAATAGGTGTAATTTGTTTTAGAGTGTAAGTTGTGTTAAGGCATAGAGTGTAATTTGTTTTAAGGAATAGGGTGTAATTTGTGTTAAGGAATAGGGTGTAATTTGTGTTAAGGAATTTGTAATTTTTGTTAAGGACTAGGGTGTAATTTGTGTTAAGGAATAGGGTGTAATTTGTGTTAAGGAATAGGGTGTAATTTGTGTTAAGGACTAGGGTGTAATTTGTGTTAAGGAATAGGGTATAATTTGTGTTAAGGAATAGGGTGTAATTTGTGTTAAGGTATAGGATGTAATTTGTGTTAAGGAATAGAGTGTAATTTGTGTTAAGGAATAGAGTGTAAGTTGTGTTAAGGCATAGAGTGTAATTTGTTTTAAGGAATAGGGTGTAATTTGTGTTAAGGACTAAAGTGTAATTTGTGTTAAGGAATAGGGTGTAATTTTTCATGGACTAAAGTGTCATTTTTTAAGGAATAATGTGACATTTGTTTTGTCAATGTGAAAGGGTAAATAGTTAATCTAACATGTTGCCAAGTTTCATTTTTCACTGCTTTCCTCATGAATAATCAAGTAATGCTTTTAAAGTTGTTGAGGGGAGGTGCAACACAACCCACATATGTGTCCCAAATACGGTCCTAAACCCTACACCTTATTCCCTTTTTAACCAATAGAGCAACATTTAGTGCACTTTAGGGTGGCATTTAGGATGCAGATCCCACACCCACTACCCAATTACAGACTGGCGTGGCTCCCAAATCACATGATGTTTGCACTTCACAATACATTCTTTTAAAATATTAATGAAAGCAACAAACAAAGTGGCGCCTCTTGTTGTACTTTGAACGCTGTCTTTATCAACTAACTGAAGCACATCAGTGGGGAGTCAGATACAGTGAGGAGTCAGATACAGTGAGGAGTCAGATACACTGTGAGGAGGGAGTCACAGTGAGGAGTCAGATACAGTGAGGAGTCAGATACAGTGAGGAGTCAGATACAGTGAGGAGTCAGATACTGTGAGGAGTCAGATACAGTGAGGAGTCAGATACTATGAGGAGTCAGATACTGTGATGAGTCATACAGGTCAGTGGGGAGTCATACAGGTCAGTGGGGAGTCTTACAGGTCAGTGAGGAGTCATACAGGTCAGTGGGGAGTCATACAGGTCAGTGGGGAGTCTTACAGGTCAGTGAGGAGTCATACAGGTCAGTGGGGAGTCATACTGGTCAGTGGGGAGTCATTCAGGTCAGTGGGGAATCTTACAGGTCAGTGGGGAGTCATACAGGTCAGTGGGGAGTCATACAGGTCAGTGGGGAGTCATACAGGTCAGTGGGGAGTCATACAGGTCAGTGGGGAGTCATACAGGTCAGTGGGGAGTCATACAGGTCAGTGGGGAGTCATGCAGGTCAGTGGGGAGTCATACAGGTCAGTGGGGAGTCTTATAGGTCAGTGGGGAGTCTTACAGGTCAGTGGGGAGTCATACAGGTCAGTGGGGAGTCTTACAGGTCAGTGAGGAGTCATACAGGTCAGTGGGGAGTCATACAGGTCAGTGGGGAGTCATACAGGTCAGTGAGGAGTCATACAGGTCAGTGGGGAGTCATACAGATCAGGTTAGGTGGGGAGTCATACAGGTCAGTGGGGAGTCATACAGGTCAGTGGGGAGTCTTATAGGTCAGTGAGGAGTCATACAGGTCAGTGAGGAGTCATACAGGTCAGTGAGGAGTCATACAGGTCAGTGGGGAGTCATACAGGTCAGTGGGGAGTCATACAGGTCAGTGGGGAGTCATATAGGTCAGCTCTCCTCTGCTAAGCGCTGATCGTCTTCTTAAAAACCGGCACCAGGGAGGGGCAGCAATGCATTCTCTGTGAAGACATCTCTGATATTTGATGGTCTTTTGAGTGGATTAATTCCAAATGTCAGTTGGCAGGAGGATGTTGAGGAGTCTTGGTGTTTTTGGGCAAGAGGTCAGTTTGAGCTGAAACTCACTATATATCTGATACTAGCACCAAACCACACACTAGAAGCAGCTCACTATATATCTGATACTAGCACCAAACCACACAGTAGAAGCAGCTCACTATATATCTGAAACTAGCACCAAACCACACAGTATAAGCAGCTCACTATATATCTGATACTAGCACCAAACCACACACTAGAAGCAGCTCACTATATCTGATACTAGCACTAAACCACACAGTAGAAGCAGCTCACTATATATCTGATACTAGCACCAAACCACACAGTAGAAGCAGCTCACTATATATCTGACACTAGCACCAAACCACACAGTATAAGCAGCTCACTATATATCTGATACTAGCACCAAACCACACACTAGAAGCAGCTCACTATATATCTGATACTAGCACCAAACCACACAGTAGAAGCAGCTCACTATATATCTGATACTAGCACCAAACCACACAGTAGAAGCAGCTCACTATATATCTGAAACTAGCACCAAACCACACAGTATAAGCAGCTCACTATATATCTGATACTAGCACCAAACCACACACTAGAAGCAGCTCACTATATATCTGACACTAGCACCAAACCACACACCAGAAGCAGCTCACTATATATCTGACACTAGCACCAAACCACACACTAGAAGCAGCTCACTATATATCTGATACTAGCACCAAACCACACACTAGAAGCAGCTCACTATATATCTGATACTAGCACCAAACCACACAGTAGAAGCAGCTCACTATATATCTGATACTAGCACCAAACCACACACTAGAAGCACCTCACTATATATCTGACACTAGCACCAAACCACACACTAGAAGCAGCTCACTATATCTGATACTAGAACCAAACCACACACTAGAAGCAGCTCACTATATATCTGATACTAGCACCAAACCACACACTAGAAGCACCTCACTATATCTGATACTAGCACCAAACCACACACTAGAAGCAGCTCACTATATATCTGATACTAGCACCAAACCACACACTAGAAGCACCTCACTATATATCTGACACTAGCACCAAACCACACACTAGAAGCAGCTCACTATATCTGATACTAGAACCAAACCACACAGTAGAAGCAGCTCACTATATATCTGATACTAGCACCAAACCACACACTAGAAGCAGCTCACTATATCTGATACTAGCACCAAACCACACACTAGAATCAGCCCACTATATATCTGATACTAGCACCAAACCACACAGTAGAAGCAGCTCACTATATATCTGATACTAGCACCAAACCACACACTAGAACAGCTCACTATATCTGATACTAGCACCAAACCACACACTAGAATCAGCTCACTATATATCTGATACTAGCACCAAACCACACACTAGAACACAGTAGAAGCAGCTCACTATATATCTGATACTAGCACCACACCACACACTAGAAGCAGCTCACTATATATCTGATACTAGCACCAAACCACACACTAGAAGCAGCTCACTATATATCTGATACTAGCACCAAACCACACACTAGAAGCAGCTCACTATATATCTGATACTAGCACCAAACCACACACTAGAAGCAGCTCACTATATATCTGATACTAGCACCAAACCACACACTAGAACCGCACACTGATCAGTGATGTTGTGTGTTTTCAATGCAGGTAAAGGCTGTTTACTCACCACTTTATTTGTATTAATAGTTTACTCACTTGTGTAACCCTGCAGTCTTCAACAAGTCTTTCCCACCAATCAGCACGCGTGACTTAATGTGTGGGAATTGTTTCAGCTGCTGTTCTTTCTATTCTGTTTTCGCATCATGCTGTGTTTTCTTTGTGTTTGTTAGTTCGACAACATTGGCTTTAAAAGCATAACTGTGTTTCTATGCCTTAGGGATATACATTAATAAAGAGTTTCACATTGCGTAATTCAACACAAACAAAAATAATAAATATATATATATATATATATATATATATATATGAATATAAAAAATTCCACCGTATACTGCCTTTCATGTAACGGGAAAACAAAAATATCAACCTTTAATCCTAATATGCAATCCTAAAAAAGTAGCATAGATTGACAAAACACATAATTTGGTGAGGATCCTTTTCACTTTGATTTTCTTTTATTGATCCTTTATTTAACCGGGTAGGCCTCATTTGCAACGGCGACCTGGAGAGCAGCTGGGGATTGAACCCAGGACATCTCTACAACGACAACTCCTCCACTAATTTGTGCCCTACTTTTGACTTGGCTAGTACACTCTCAGAATGATGGCCTAAGGCACCAATGCTAGTCAATGATTTATACAGTATGTGCACTTAAGTTTGTTCAATCTACATTTGGTTCAATGTCTCACTATGTGACAGTGAGGCTTAGTAGAGCTTCACTTAGCAGGGCGTGACTATACCTCTCTGTACCTCACTATACCTCTCTATATCTCTCTATTCCTCTCTATACCTCTCTATACCTCTCTATACCTCTCTATACCTCTCTATAACTCTCTATATCTCTCTATATCTCTATACTTCTCTATACCTCTCTATACCTCTCTATATCTCTCTATATCTCTCTATACCTCACTATACCTCTCTATACCTCTCTATACCTCTCTATACCTCTCTATACCTCTCTATACCTCTCTATACCTCTCTATACCTCTCTATACCTCTCTATACCTCTCTAAACCTCTCTATACCTCTCTATTCCTCACTATACCTCTCTATTCCTCTCTATACCTCTCTATTCCTCTCTATACCTCTCTATACCTCTCTATTCCTCTCTATACCTCTCTATACCTCTCTATACCTCTCTATACCTCACTATACCTCTCTATACCTCTCTATACCTCTCTATTCCTCTCTATACCTCTCTATTCCTCTCTCTACCTCTCTATACCTCTCTATTCCTCTCTATTCCTCTCTATACCTCTCTATACCTCTCTATTCCTCTCTATACCTCTATACCTCTCTATTCCTCTCTATACCTCTCTATAACTCTCTATACCTCACTATACCTCTCTATACTTCTCTATACCTCTCTATACCTCTCTATATCTCTCTATACCTCTCTATACCTCTCTATACCTCTCTATTCCTCTCTATACCTCTCTATACCTCTCTATACCTCTCTATACCTCTCTATATCTCTCTATTCCTCTCTATACCTCTCTATACCTCTCTATACCTCTCTATAACTCTCTATATCTCTCTATATCTCTATACTTCTCTATACCTCTCTATACCTCTCTATATCTCTCTATATCTCTCTATATCTCTCTATACCTCTCTATACCTCTCTATTCCTCTCTATACCTCTCTATACCTCTCTATACCTCTCTATACCTCTTTAAACCTCTCTATTCCTCTCTATACCTCTCTATACCTCTCTATACCTCTCTATACCTCACTATACCTCTCTATATCTCTCTATTCCTCTCTTTACCTCTCTATTCCTCTCTATACCTCTCTATTCCTCTCTATACCTCTCTATACCTCTCTATACCTCTCTATTCCTCTCTTTACCTCTCTATACCTCACTATACCTCTCTATACCTCTCTATTCCTCACTATACCTCTATATCTCTCTATACTTCTCTATACCTCTCTATACCTCTCTATACTTCTCAATTCCTCACTATACCTCACTATACCTCTCTTTCTTTCTTTCCTTCTCTCTTAACCACTCTTTCCTTCTCTCTTTACCTAGAGTGATGGAGGTAGAATGTAGACCTATCATGTGGGGGGAGGGGCTAGAGTGATGGAGGTAGAATGTAGACCTATCATGTGGGGGGAGGGGCTAGAGTGATGGAGGTAGAATGTAGACCTATCATGGGGGAGGGGCTAGGTGATGGAGGTAGGGACCTATCATGTGGGGAGGGGCTAGAGTGATGGAGGTAGAATGTAGACCTATCATGTGGGGGGAGGGGCTGGACAGAAAGAGGTGTCTGAGGCCATTTCATTACAGTCCTCATGTATTTCTGTACTGTTTCCATTGAAGTTCACAATGTCTCTTATTATCATCTGTGTCCTTATGAGTTTGATACGTCTACTCTACATAGAGAATAGCTGGAGAACAATTTGACTACTACGGAGAAAACTTATTTAACCTGAAGAACATTTAACATTTGTATAAGTTTGCACTTTGTTATTTTAACCTTTTAAGTAAATCATTCCTCAATGAACTTGTAGGTGTTTGCAGAGGGTTTCAATTTGAAAAACCCTAAAATGACCATCCAGAAACCTTTTAAGTGAACAGCTGTGATCTACACAGGAGCCGTTCAGAGCTGTAGTCTTTATTATGATGTGCTGTCAAAGTCAACTCTGGCTTGGAGGGCTGAATGAGACAGTGGGGCTCTATTTCCTGATTTCAATTATCCTCTGTTATTGCTGTAATCTGAACAGTTATTTCCATTCGTTTCCCAAAACAGCTTTCCTTGTATTTCTCCTTTGATATTTCCTGTATTGTCTCAGCAGGATTAGGAAGCACGGATCAGTGATTCAATGATTGGATTTGTGTTTAAATCCTCCCACCAAAACGAACTGATCCAAATGAGCCTGTCCTTTTCTCTCGTGTCCTCCTGCACCCAAGGAGTTCTGGTGGGAGTCCAGTAATCATTCACCAACATGTGGCACTGGCCTTTTCCAATAAAAACAGCTTCCAGGCTCTGTTCTAACAAACACAGACAGTGGATGGTAGCACTTGACTGTCAAACAGACAAACACACACACACACACACACACACACACACACACACACACACGCACACACACACACACGCACACACACACACACACACACACACTTTCCTCTATTCTCCTGTCTCCTCCTCTATTCTCCTGTCTCCTCCTCTATTCTCCTGTCTCCTCCTCTATTCTCCTGTCTCCTCCTCTATTCTCCTGTCTCCTCCTCTATTCTCCTGTCTCCTCCTCTTTTCTCCTGTCTCCTCCTCTATTCTCCTGTCTCCTCTTCTATTCTCCCGTCTCCTCCTCTATTCTCCCGTCTCCTCCTCTATTCTCCTGTCTCCTCCTCTATTCTCCTTTCTCCTCCTCTATTCTCCCGTCTCCTCCTCTATTCTCCTGTCTCCTCCTCTATTCTCCTTTCTCCTCCTCTATTCTCTTGTCTCCTCCTCTATTCTCCTGTCTCCTCCTCTATTCTCCTGTCTCCTCCTCTATTCTCTTGTCTCCTCCTCTATTCTCCTGTCTCCTCCTCTATTCTCTTGTCTCCTCCTCTATTCTCTTGTCTCCTCCTCTATTCTCTTGTCTCCTCCTCTATACTCCTGTCTCCTCCTCTATTCTCCCGTCTCCTCCTCTATTCTCTTGTCTCCTCCTCTATTCTCCTGTCTCCTCCTCTATTCTCCTGTCTCCTCCTCTATTGTCCTGTCTCCTCCTCTATTCTCATGTCTCCTCCTCTATTCTCATGTCTCCTCCTCTATTCTCCTTTCTCCTCCTCTATTCTCCCGTCTCCTCCTCTATTCTCTTGTCTCCTCCTCTATTCTAATGTCTCCTCCTCTATTCTCCTGTCTCCTCCTCTATTCTCCTGTCTCCTCCTCTATTCTCTTGTCTCCTCCTCTATTCTCATGTCTCCTCCTCTATTCTCCTGTCTCCTCCTCTATTCTCTTGTCTCCTCCTCTCTTCTCCCGTCTCCTCCTCTATTCTCATGTCTCCTCCTCTATTCTCCTGTCTCCTCCTCTATTCTCTTGTCTCCTCCTCTATTCTCTTGTCTCCTCCTCTATTCTCCTGTCTCCTCCTCTATTCTCTTGTCTCCTCCTCTATTCTCCTGTCTCCTCCTCTATTCTCCTGTCTCCTCCTCTATTTTCCTGTCTCCTCCTCTATTCTAATGTCTCCTCCTCTATTCTCCCGTCTCCTCCTCTATTCTCATGTCTCCTCCTCTATTCTCCTGTCTCCTCTATTCTCCTGTCTCCTCCTCTATTCTCCTGTCTCCTCCTCTATTCTCTTGTCTCCTCCTCTATACTTCTGTCTCCTCCTCTATTCTCCTGTCTCCTCCTCTATTCTCCTGTCTCCTCCTCTATTCTCTTGTCTCCTCCTCTATTCTCCTGTCTCCTCCTCTATTCTCCTGTCTCCTCCTCTATTCTCTTGTCTCCTCCTCTATTCTCCTGTCTCCTCCTCTATTCTCCTGTCTCCTCCTCTATTCTCTTGTCTCCTCCTCTATTCTCATGTCTCCTCCTCTATTCTCCTGTCTCCTCCTCTATTCTCTTGTCTCCTCCTCTATTCTCTTGTCTCCTCCTCTATTCTCCTGTCTCCTCCTCTATTCTCCTGTCTCCTCCTCTATTCTCCTGTCTCCTCCTCTATTCTCTTGTCTCCTCCTCTATACTTCTGTCTCCTCCTCTATTCTCCTGTCTCCTCCTCTATTCTCCTGTCTCCTCCTCTATTCTCTTGTCTCCTCCTCTATTCTCCTGTCTCCTCCTCTATTCTCCTGTCTCCTCCTCTATTCTCTTGTCTCCTCCTCTATTCTCTTGTCTCCTCCTCTATTCTCCTGTCTCCTCCTCTATTCTCCTGTCTCCTCCTTTATTCTCCTGTCTCCTCCTCTATTATCCTGTCTCCTCCTCTATTCTCCTGTCTCCTCCTCTATTCTCCTGTCTCCTCCTCTATTCTCCTGTCTCCTCCTCTATTCTCCTGTCTCTTCCTCTATTCTCCTGTCTCCTCCTCTATTCTCCTGTCTCCTCCTCTATTCTCATGTCTCTCCTCTATTCTCCTGTCTCCTCCTCTATTCTCCTGTCTCCTCCTCTATTCTCCTGTCTCATCCTATATTCTCCTGTCTCCTCCTCTATTCTCTTGTCTCCTCCTCTTTTCTCCTGTCTTCTCCCATTTTCTCCTGTCTCCTCCGTATTCTTTTGTTTTCTCTCCTATTCTCCTGCCGTCTCTTCTTTTCCAATCTATTTTAAAGGTGGGTGTTTTATTTCTCTAGTCAAGCTCAGGAGCTCACATCCCATATCCGCTATCCCATATCCGCTATTCCCTATCCCCTATTCCCTATCCCCTATTCCCTATTTCATATCCCATATACCATATTCCCTATCCCCTATTCCCTATCCGCTATCCCATATCCGCTATTCCCTATCCCCTATCTCCTATCCCCTATTCCCTATTTCATATCCCATATACCATATTCCCTATCCCCTATTCCCTATCCCCTATTCCATATCCCCTATTCCATATCCCCTATTCCCTATCCCCTATCACATATCCCCTATTCCCTATCCCCTATCCCCTATTCCATATCCCTATTCCCTATCCCCTATCACATATCCCCTATTCCTATCCCCTATTCCCTATCCCCTATTCCATATCCCCTATTCCATATTCCATATCCCCTATCACAAATCCCCTATTCCCTATCCCCTTTTCCCTATCCCCTATTCCATATCCCCTATCACATCTCCCCTATTCCCTATCCCCTATTCCCTATCCCATATTCCATATAAACTATTCCATATCCACTATTCCATATCCCCTATTTCATAACCCCTATTCCATATCTCCTATTCCATTTCCCCTATTCCATATTCCCTATTCCATATTTCCTAACCCCTTTCTCTTAATCCCTATCTCATATTCCATATTTCATATCCCATATTCCATATTCCATATCCCATATCCCATATCCCATATTCCCTATTCCCTATTCCCTATTCCCTATTCCCTATTCCTTTTCTCTTAATCCCTATCTCATATCACATCTTCCATATCCCCTATTCCATATCCCATATTCCATATTCCCTTTCTCTTAATCCCTATCTCATATGCCTTATTCCATATTCCATATCCCATATTCCATATCCCCTATTCCATATTCCTTATACCCTATTCCATATTCCCTTTCTCTTAATCCCTATCTCATATGCCTTATTCCATATTCCATATCCCATATCCCATATTCCATATCCCATATTACATATTCCATATCCCCTATTCCATATCCCATATTCCATATCCCATATTACATATTCCATATCCCCTATTCCATATCCCCTATTCCATATTCCCTTTCTCTTAACCCCTATCTCATATTGCTTATTCCATATCCCATATTCCATATTACATATCCCCTATTCCATATTCCCTTTCTCTTAACCCCTATCTCATATGCCTTATTCCATATTCCATATTCCATATCCCATATTACATATTACATATTCCATATCCCCTATTCCATATGCCATATCCCCTATTCCATATTCCCTTTCTCTTAATCCCTATCTCATATGCCTTATTCCATATCCCATATTCCATATCCATATTCCATATCCCATATTCCATATTCCATATTCCATATTCCATATCCCATATTCCATATTCCATATTCCATATTCCATATCCCATATCCCCTATTCCATATTCCCTTTCTCTTAACCCCTATCTCATATCCCCTATTCCATATTCCATATCCCCTATTCCATATTCCATATCCCCTATTCCATATTCCCTTTCTCTTAACCCCTATCTCATATTGCTTATTCCATATCCCATATTCCATATTACATACCCCTATTCCATATTCCCTTTCTTATAACCACTATCCCATATGCCTTATTCCATATTCCGTATTACATATCCCCTATTCCATATTCCCTTTCTTATAACCCCTATCCCATATCCCCTATTCCATATCCCATATCCCCTATTCCATATTCCCTTTCTCTTAACCCCTATCTCATATGCCTTATTCCATATTCCATATTCCATATCCCCTATTCCATATTCCCTTTCTCTTAACCCCTATCCCATATCCCTTATTCCATATTCCCTATTCCATATTCCATATCCCTATTCCATATTCCTTTCCAACCCCTATCCCATATCCCCATATTCCATCTATTCCATAATCCTTTCTCTAACCCTATCCCATATCCCTATTCCATATTCCTATTCCATATTCCTTTCTCTTAACCCTATCTATATGCCTTATTCCATATTCCATGTCCCCTATTCCATATTCCATATCCCCTATTCCATATTCCCTTTCTCTTAACCCCTATCTCATATTGCTTATTCCATATCCCATATTCCATATTCCATATCCCCTATTCCATATTCCCTTTCTCTTAACCCCTATCCCATATCCCATATTCCATATTCCATATCCCCTATTCCATATTCCCTTTCTCTTAACCCCTATCTCATATGCCTTATTCCATATTCCATATCCCCTATTCCATATTCCATATCCCCTATTCCATATTCCCTTTCTCTTAACCCCTATCTCATATTGCTTATTCCATATCCCATATTCCATATTCCATATCCCCTATTCCATATTCCCTTTCTCTTAACCACTATCTCATATTGCTTATTCCATATCCCATATTCCATATTCCATATCCCCTATTCCATATTCCCTTTCTCTTAACCCCTATCTCATATTTCTTATTCCATATTCCCAATCCTGCACATTTAAAATATCAAACAGCTGCAATCTCCAAGAACAATAGATGGTTGATTTGATTTGCAGAAATCTTTATTTATTTGAGTAATTAATGACGAGTGTTAACTATCAGCCAGCTAAAAAATACATTGTTAATGAATCATTTTCCATAATCAAGTAATTATAAAATGAACTCCAGAGTAAACCAGAAACCCATAGATAATGGAAGCAGGTGATTATCAATCTGAAACCACCTTGTCTGCAAGGGCAGAAGACCCCAAGGAACTAAACCCCAGAACCCCAGGGTACTGGGCCCCAGATGAAATAGGAACCCGTATCTTCCACTATGGCTCCAGGTTTAGTGAGAGGTATAGATATCACCGTTTCTGCTTACCAGTCACCTTGTCACGGTGTGCAGGAGGTGTAGCGTAGTAAACCAAATGCAGAGCGTATATATCCGTTTCAATCTACACTCACCTCTAATCCAACGTGACTTGGAACAATGCTAAGCAAATGCTAAGTCTCTGTACCACACTACACACATTATAATGATATGGACGGACACTGTCTATTTCTTTATAAGTACCTGTACCACACTACACACATTATAATGATATGGACGGACACTGTCTATTTCTTTATAAGTACCTGTACCACACTACACACATTATAATGATATGGACGGACACTGTCTATTTCTTTATAAGTATCTGTACCACACTACACACATTCACATAATGATATGGACGGACACTGTCTATTTCTTTATAAGTATCTGTACCACACTACACACATTCACATAATGATATGGACGGACACTGTCTATTTCTTTATAAGTACCTGTACCACACTACACACATTATAATGATATGGACGGACACTGTCTATTTCTTTATAAGTACCTGTACCACACTACACACATTATAATGATATGGACGGACACTGTCTATTTCTTTATAAGTATCTGTACCACACTACACACATTATAATGATATGGACGGACACTGTCTATTTCTTTATAAGTATCTGTACCACACTACACACATTCACATAATGATATGGACGGACACTGTCTATTTCTTTATAAGTATCTGTACCACACTACACACATTATAATGATATGGACGGACACTGTCTATTTCTTTATAAGTACCTGTACCACACTACACACATTCACATAATGATATGGACGGACACTGTCTATTTCTTTATAAGTATCTGTACCACACTACACACATTATAATGATATGGACGGACACTGTCTATTTCTTTATAAGTCTCTGTACCACACTACACACATTATAATGATATGGACGGACACTGTCTATTTCTTTATAAGTACCTGTACCACACTACACACATTCACATAATGATATGGACGGACACTGTCTATTTCTTTATAAGTATCTGTACCACACTACACACATTCACATAATGATATGGACGGACACTGTCTATTTCTTTATAAGTATCTGTACCACACTACACACATTCACATAATGATATGGACGGACACTGTCTATTTCTTTATAAGTCTCTGTACCACACTACACACATTATAATGATATGGACGGACACAGTCTATTTCTTTATAAGTACCTGTACCACACTACACACATTATAATGATATGGACGGACGCTGTCTATTTCTTTAAAAGTATCTGTACCACACTACACACATTATAATTATATGGACGGACACTGTCTATTTCTTTATAAGTACCTGTACCACACTACACACATTATATTGATATGGACGGACGCTGTCTATTTCTTTATAAGTACCTGTACCACACTACACACATTATAATAATATGGACGGACACTGTCTATTTCTTTATAAGTACCTGTACCACACTACACACATTCACATAATGATATGGACGGACACTGTCTATTTCTTTATAAGTACCTGTACCACACTACACACATTATAATGATATGGACGGACACTGTCTATTTCTTTATAAGTACCTGTACCACACTACACACATTATAATGATATGGACGGACGCTGTCTATTTCTTTATAAGTATCTGTACCACACTACACACATTATAATGATATGGACGGACACTGTCTATTTCTTTATAAGTACCTGTACCACACTACACACATTATAATAATATGGACGGACACTGTCTATTTCTTTATAAGTATCTGTACCACACTACACACATTATAATGATATGGACGGACACTATCTATTTCTTTATAAGTACCTGTACCACACTACACACATTATAATGATATGGACGGACACTGTCTATTTCTTTATAAGTATCTGTACCACACTACACACATTATAATGATATGGACGGACACTGTCTATTTCTTTATAAGTATCTGTACCACACTACACACATTATAATTATATGGACGGACACTGTCTATTTCTTTATAAGTATCTGTACCACACTACACACATTATAATGATATGGACGGACACTGTCTATTTCTTTATAAGTACCTGTACCACACTACACACATTCACATAATGATATGGACGGACGCTGTCTATTTCTTTATAAGTACCTGTACCACACTACACACATTCACATAATGATATGGACGGACACTGTCTATTTCTTTATAAGTATCTGTACCACACTACACACATTCACATAATGATATGGACGGACACTGTCTATTTCTTTATAAGTACCTGTACCACACTACACACATTATAATGATATGGACGGACACTGTCTATTTCTTTATAAGTACCTGTACCACACTACACACATTATAATGATATGGACGGACACTGTCTATTTCTTTATAAGTACCTGTACCACACTACACACATTATAATGATATGGACGGACACTGTCTATTTCTTTATAAGTATCTGTACCACACTACACACATTATAATGATATGGACGGACGCTGTCTATTTCTTTATAAGTATCTGTACCACACTACACACATTATAATGATATGGACGGACACTGTCTATTTCTTTATAAGTACCTGTACCACACTACACACATTATAATGATATGGACAGACACTGTCTATTTCTTTATAAGTACCTGTACCACACTACACACATTCACATAATGATATGGACGGACACTGTCTATTTCTTTATAAGTACCTGTACCACACTGCACACATTATAATGATATGGACGGACGCTGTCTATTTCTTTATAAGTACCTGTACCACACTACACACATTATAATGATATGGACGGACACTGTCTATTTCTTTATAAGTACCTGTACCACACTACACACATTATAATGATATGGACGGACACTGTCTATTTCTTTATAAGTATCTGTACCACACTACACACATTATAATGATATGGACGGACACTGTCTATTTCTTTATAAGTACCTGTACCACACTACACACATTATAATGATATGGACGGACACTGTCTATTTCTTTATAAGTACCTGTACCACACTACACACATTATAATGATATGGACGGACACTGTCTATTTCTTTATAAGTATCTGTACCACACTACACACATTATAATGATATGGACGGACACTGTCTATTTCTTTATAAGTACCTGTACCACACTACACACATTATAATGATATGGACGGACACTGTCTATTTCTTTATAAGTATCTGTACCACACTACACACATTATAATTATATGGACGGACACTGTCTATTTCTTTATAAGTATCTGTACCACACTACACACATTATAATGATATGGACGGACACTGTCTATTTCTTTATAAGTACCTGTACCACACTACACACATTCACATAATGATATGGACGGACACTGTCTATTTCTTTATAAGTACCTGTACCACACTACACACATTCACATAATGATATGGACGGACACTGTCTATTTCTTTATAAGTACCTGTACCACACTACACACATTCACATAATGATATGGACGGACACTGTCTATTTCTTTATAAGTACCTGTACCACACTACACACATTATAATGATATGGACGGACACTGTCTATTTCTTTATAAGTACCTGTACCACACTACACACATTATAATGATATGGACGGACACTGTCTATTTCTTTATAAGTACCTGTACCACACTACACACATTATAATGATATGGACGGACACTGTCTATTTCTTTATAAGTACCTGTACCACACTACACACATTATAATGATATGGACGGACACTGTCTATTTCTTTATAAGTATCTGTACCACACTACACACATTATAATGATATGGACGGACACTGTCTATTTCTTTATAAGTATCTGTACCACACTACACACATTATAATGATATGGACGGACACTGACTTTATAAGTATCTGTACCACACTACACACATTATAATTTACGGACACTGTCTATTTCTTTATAAGTATCTGTACCACACTACACACATTATAATGATATGGACGGACACTGTCTATTTCTTTATAAGTACCTGTACCACACTACACACATTATAATGATATGGACGGACACTGTCTATTTCTTTATAAGTACCTGTACCACACTACACACATTCACATAATGATATGGACGGACACTGTCTATTTCTTTATAAGTACCTGTACCACACTACACACATTATAATGATATGGACGGACACTGTCTATTTCTTTATAAGTACCTGTACCACACTACACACATTATAATGATATGGACGGACACTGTCTATGTCACGATTGGTGTGGTGGCGTTGCTACACTTACATTTCGGTGATGCACTTCCTTGTTTCACTTCCGTGTTTACGTTTGTCTCACGGCTGTTTGCACTTTTAATCAATGGGATATAAGAGGGTCGCGAGCAGTGCACTCATTGCTTCGCATTGTTCTATGTCACATTGTTTGTAGAGGTGAGTGTTTTTGTAACACGTTTGAATTGTTGTTTGAAGGTGCTTGTTTTAAGTCGCTATATGCGCATTTTCCTTTCATTCGACCAGTACGTGTTTTTGTCGCCGTTTACGGTTTGTTTTATGTTTTGTCATTAATAAACCTGACCCAAACGGATTACCTTGGCTCCTGCACATGGCTTCATCCACACTACACCCGACGAGTCGTGACAGAATGCGAAGCCCACAAAGAAGCCAGCGGAGCCAGCAGACGGTGAGTGGATTCCTCGGGGGGGCAAGCTATAGCGCCCCGAAGGATGAAGCTCACCGTCGCACCACGGAGCAGTGGGACTGGGGTAAGCCGGAGACGCCCGAAGAGGAGTATAGGCGCCTCCGTGCTTACTTCGGGTATGAGCCACCGATGCAGCTATCAGGGCCGATTACATCGGGTCCGCGGTCCCTCCCGGAGGAAGGCAAGAGGGCACCCCGAAGGCGTCCCAAGAAGGTTTTTGGGGGGGAGCTAAGGTGGTGTTCCGGGAGGACCGCGGAGAGAGCACCCACGGTCCTGGTGCTGCAGGAACGGCCCCCCACTGCTCCGGGGCTGCAGACAGGGGGAGGGAAACCCCTGGAGCTACAGCCACTACCCCCGCCGTGGGAAGACCCTTTTCTGCCGCCGACGACAGGGACAGAAAAACCCCCGGAGGGGTTGGATGAACAGCCCTCAGCTGTTATTAGGACGTGGTGGAGGACATGGCTGGAGCTACAGCCACAAACCCCGCAGTGGGAAGACCCTTTTCGGCCACCGACGTCAGGGACAGAAAAACCCCCGGAGGGGTTGGATGATCAGCCCTCGGCTGTTATTAGGACGTGGTGGAGGACATGGCTGGATTTACAGGAGCCAGCGCCTGAGATGGTCGCCACCACGCTTGCGCCTGAGATGGTCGCCGTCACGCCAGCGTTCACGATGGTTCCTGCCGTCCCGCCAGCGCCCAAGATGGCTACCGTCATCCCGCCAGCGCTCAAGATGGCTGTTGCCGTCCCGCCAGCGCCCAAGATGGCTGCTGCCGTCACGCCAGCGCTCAAGATGGCTGCCGTCGTCCCGCCGGCGCTCAAGATGGCTGTTGCCGTCACGCCAGCGCCACGATGGCTCCGCCGTCACGCCAGCGTCACGATGGCTCCCGCCGTCCCGCCAGCGCCCAAGATGGCTACCGTCGTCCCGCCAGCGCCCAAGATGGCTGCCGCCGTCACGCCAGCGTCCACGATGGCTCCCGCCGTCCCGCCAGCGCTCAAGATGGCTGTTGCCGGCACGCCAGCGCTCAAGATGGCTGCCGTCGTCCCGCCGGCGCTCAAGATGGCTGTTGCCATCACGCCAGCGCCACGATGGCTCCCGCCGTCACGCCAGCGCCCAAGATGGCTACCGTCGTCCCGCCAGCGCCCAAGATGGCTGCCGCCGTCACGCCAGCGTCCACGATGGCTCCCGCCGTGCCGCCAGCGCTCAAGATGGCTGTTGCCGCCACGCCAGCGCTCAAGATGGCTGCCGTCGTCCCGCCGGCGCTCAAGATGGCTGTTGCCGTCACGCCAGCGCCACGATGGCTCCCGCCGTCACGCCAGCGCCCAAGATGGCTACCGTCGTCCCGCCAGCGCCCAAGATGGCTGCCGCCGTCACGCCAGCGTCCACGATGGCTCCCGCCGTGCCGCCAGCGCTCAAGATGGCTGTTGCCGCCACGCCAGCGCTCAAGATGGCTGCCGTCGTCCCGCCGGCGCTCAAGATGGCTGTTGCCGTCACGCCAGCGCCCACGATGGCTCCCGCCGTCACGCCAGCGCCCAAGATGGCTACCGTCGTCCCGCCAGCGCCCAAGATGGCTGCCGCCGTCACGCCAGCGTCCACGATGGCTCCCGCCGTGCCGCCAGCGCTCAAGATGGCTGTTGCATCGCCGCCCACAATGGCTGCCGCACGCCGCCCACACTGGCTGCCGCATCGCCGCCCACAATGGCTGCCGCATCGCCGCCCACAATGGCTGCCGCATCGCCGCCCACAATGGCTGCCGCATCGCCGCCCACAATGGCTGCCGCATCGCCGCCCACAATGGCTGCCGCATCGCCGCCCCACACTGGCTGCCGCATCGCCGCCCACACTGGCTGCCGCATCGCCGCCCACAATGGCTGCCGCATCGCCGCCCACAATGGCTGCCGCATCGCCGCCACAACGGCTGCCGCGCGCCCACAATGGCTGCCGCATCGCCGACCACGAAGGCCGCGCCACGCTACGCTCACGATGGCCGCCGCCACGACTACGCTCACGATGGCCGCCGCCACCACTACGCTCACGATGGCCGCCGCCACGACTACGCTCCCGATGGCCGCCGCCACGACTACGCTCACGATGGCCGCCGCCACGACTACGCTCACGATGGCCGCCGCCCCACTACGCTCACGATGGCCGCCGCCACGACTACGCTCACGATGGCCGCCGCCCGACTACGCTCACGATGGCCGCCGCCACTACGCTCACGATGGCCGCCGCCCACTCCGCTCACGATGGCCGCCGCCACTACGCTCACGATGGCCGCCGCCCGACTACGCTCACGATGGCCGCCGCCACGACACCGCCCACGATGGCCGCGCCCCGATGGCGCCGCCACGATGGCGCCACGATGGCCTCCGCCACCACGTCGCCCACGACGGCGGACTCTGAGCTGCACACGACGGCGGACTCTGAGCCGCACAAGACGGCGGACTCTGGGCCGCACAAGACGGCGGACTCTGAGCCGCACAAGATGGCGGACTCTCAGCCGCACTAGATGGCGGTCTCTCTGCCGCACTAGATGGCGGCCTCTCTGCCGCCGAGGCCTTTTCAGGGCTGGACCTGCGGTCCTGGACTGACCCTTTTGGGTTTGACTGCGGGTTCTCTCCCTGTTGCTCCCTTGTTTTGGTTTTGTGTTTCCGTTCGGCTATCTGGGGAGCTAGCCTTTTAGTGGGGGATACTGTCACGATTGGTGTGGTGGCGTTGCTACACTTACATTTCGGTGATGCACTTCCTTGTTTCACTTCCGTGTTTACGTTTGTCTCACGGCTGTTTGCACTTTTAATCAATGGGATATAAGAGGGTCGCGAGCAGTGCACTCATTGCTTCGCATTGTTCTATGTCACATTGTTTGTAGAGGTGAGTGTTTTTGTAACACGTTTGAATTGTTGTTTGAAGGTGCTTGTTTTAAGTCGCTATATGCGCATTTTCCTTTCATTCGACCAGTACGTGTTTTTGTCGCCGTTTACGGTTTGTTTTATGTTTTGTCATTAATAAACCTGACCCAAACGGATTACCTTGGCTCCTGCACATGGCTTCATCCACACTACACCCGACGAGTCGTGACAGTCTATTTCTTTATAAGTATCTGTACCACACTACACACATTATAATGATATGGACGGACACTGTCTATTTCTTTATAAGTACCTGTACCACACTACACACATTATAATGATATGGACGGACACTGTCTATTTCTTTATAAGTACCTGTACCACACTACACACATTATAATGATATGGACGGACACTGTCTATTTCTTTATAAGTATCTGTACCACACTACACACATTATAATGATATGGACGGACACTGTCTATTTCTTTATAAGTACCTGTACCACACTACACACATTATAATGATATGGACGGACGCTGTCTATTTCTTTATAAGTCTCTGTACCACACTACACACATTATAATGATATGGACGGACACTGTCTATTTCTTTATAAGTATCTGTACCACACTACACACATTATAATGATATGGACGGACACTGTCTATTTCTTTATAAGTACCTGTACCACACTACACACATTATAATGATATGGACGGACACTGTCTATTTCTTTATAAGTACCTGTACCACACTACACACATTCACATAATGATATGGACGGACACTGTCTATTTCTTTATAAGTACCTGTACCACACTACACACATTATAATGATATGGACGGACACTGTCTATTTCTTTATAAGTATCTGTACCACACTACACACATTCACATAATGATATGGACGGACACTGTCTATTTCTTTATAAGTATCTGTACCACACTACACACATTCACATAATGATATGGACGGACACAGTCTATTTCTTTATCTACACACATTATAAGTGGACGGACACTGTCTATTTCTTTATAAGTATCTGTACCACACTACACACATTATAATGATATGGACGGACACTGTCTATTTCTTTATAAGTATCTGTACCACACTACACACATTATAATGATATGGACGGACACTGTCTATTTCTTTATAAGTACCTGTACCACACTACACACATTCACATAATGATATGGACGGACACTGTCTATTTCTTTATAAGTATCTGTACCACACTACACACATTCACATAATGATATGGACGGACACTGTCTATTTCTTTATAAGTATCTGTACCACACTACACACATTCACATAATGATATGGACGGACACTGTCTATTTCTTTGTCTGTAACTCTCTCTGTAACTCTTTCCCTATTTTCCTGTCTGTCTCAGTTAATTTCAACATCGTTTATTTACATAGAAATTATGTTAATTACATAAATGTTACGTAAAGTAATAGGAGTCAGAATATTTACAGGCAATATCATTTTTTCTCCACAAACAGCTGCTAAACCAACAGTAGTAATGACTATATTAGACTCACTATCTGGCTCTGTGTCTATTTGCTTCTGAATGCTTTTGATGGTCCCACTGAATACATTCATATCTCTGTAACAACTAAATATGTTCCCACTTTCTAAATGTTTTAAGGGTTCATTCCCTTTCAAGGTCACATAAAGGTCATTGCTGTATTGGTCATTTGTATTTTCTATGAACAGCTGTTAGATTCTAACATCAGACTACGTTACCGCTTGTGGCCCATCACTTTCAGTTCTCATAAGATTTTAATTTTCAAAAGCAAGAGAAACATTTGTGAGGAAACTGTATAATTATTATCCCCCTTCCTCACATCATGTTCTGGTGTTTTAGAAGTAGTAAAAGTCTTGTCCCACATCCTAGAAGTAGTAAAAGTCTTGTCCCACATCCTGGAAGTAGTAAAAGTCTTGTCCCACATCCTGGAAGTAGTAAAAGCCTTGTCCCACATCCTGGAAGTAGTAAAAGCCTTGTCCCACATCCTGGAAGTAGTAAAAGTCTTGTCCCACATCCTGGAAGTAGTAAAAGTCTTGTCCCACATCCTGGAAGTAGTAAAAGTCTTGTCCCACATCCTGGAAGTAGTAAAAGTCTTGTCCCACATCCTAGAAGTAGTAAAAGTCTTGTCCCACATCCTGGAAGTAGTAAAAGTCTTGTCCCACATCCTGGAAGTAGTAAAAGCCTTGTCCCACATCCTGGAAGTAGTAAAAGCCTTGTCCCACATCCTGGAAGTAGTAAAAGTCTTGTCCCACATCCTGGAAGTAGTAAAAGTCTTGTCCCACATCCTAGAAGTAGTAAAAGTCTTGTCCCACATCCTAGAAGTAGTAAAAGTCTTGTCCCACATCCTAGAAGTAGTAAAAGTCTTGTCCCACATCCTGGAAATAGTAAAAGTCTTGTCCCACATCCTAGAAGTAGTAAAAGTCTTGTCCCACATCCTGGAAATAGTAAAAGTCTTGTCCCACATCCTAGAAGTAGTAAAAGTCTTGTCCCACATCCTGGAAGTAGTAAAAGTCTTGTCCCACATCCTGGAAGTAGTAAAAGTCTTGTCCCACATCCTGGAAGTAGTAAAAGCCTTGTCCCACATCCTGGAAGTAGTAAAAGTCTTGTCCCACATCCTGGAAGTAGTAAAAGTCTTGTCCCACATCCTGGAAGTAGTAAAAGTCTTGTCCCACATCCTAGAAGTAGTAAAAGTCTTGTCCCACATCCTAGAAGTAGTAAAAGTCTTGTCCCACATCCTAGAAGTAGTAAAAGTCTTGTCCCACATCCTGGAAATAGTAAAAGTCTTGTCCCACATCCTAGAAGTAGTAAAAGTCTTGTCCCACATCCTGGAAATAGTAAAAGTCTTGTCCCACATCCTGGAAATAGTAAAAGTCTTGTCCCACATCCTAGAAGTAGTAAAAGTCTTGTCCCACATCCTGGAAATAGTAAAAGTCTTGTCCCACATCCTGGAAATAGTAAAAGCCTTGTCCCACATCCTAGAAGTAGTAAAAGTCTTGTCCCACATCCTGGAAGTAGTAAAAGTCTTGTCCCACATCCTAGAAGTAGTAAAAGTCTCATCCCACATCCTAGAAGTAGTAAAAGTCTTGTCCCACATCCTGGAAGTAGTAAAAGTCTTGTCCCACATCCTGGTGTTCTGGCTGGAATCCCTCATTTTTTTTGAGGTAAAGGAGAGGAAATATGTAAAAGCCCCAATTCCATTAGTCTGTTTGCTAGAAGGATATTGGTTTGCATTAGTTTGTTTTTAAGTGGTGTTTCAAAGCATGGCAGTGAGTCTTTAGGGAGCGCATAGCTGGAATATGCAGTCTGTGTCATTTTACAGCTGATGCAGGAAGTCCTCACAGTTCAACCAGTTTTTAAATCCTTAAAAAAATCGCCAGCTATTTTGAAATATTTATATGTTCACCTCAGATGAGCAGATGGTGATGTGTTGTGACAAATGAATATGATGCATCCCCTCATATCTGAATATGAAATATGCAAGTTTGACATGGGCAGCAGAAGAAATGTAGGCTTTTCTTGTCTTGAATGAATAGATAACTAATGCAGGTTTTTATAAGAATACTATTTGCATTTAAATTGTGTTTCATCTTAATGCTCCGGGTGCACTTCACCTGTATGTAGGTCAATCCTGGGCTTTACTTCTTAGAAACATTAAAAACAATAAGGTTTCAGCTATGGAAATTACAAACAATAATGTTTAAAGAGTCCAGTAGTCTGTCTGTAACCGGGTTCAGTCGTCTGTCTGCAACCGGGTTCAGTAGTCTGTCTGTAACTGGGTCCAGTAGTCTGTCTGTAACTGGGTCCAGTAGTCTGTCTGTAACTGGGTCCAGTAGTCTGTCTGTAACTGGGTTCAGTAGTCTGTCTGTAACTGGGTCCAGTAGTCTGTCTGTAACCGGGTTCAGTAGTCTGTCTGTAACTGGGTCCAGTAGTCTGTCTGTAACTGGGTCCAGTAGTCTGTCTGTAACCGGGTCCAGTAGTCTGTCTGCAACTGGGTTCAGTAGACTGTCTGTAACTGGGTCCAGTAGTCTGTCTGTAACTGGGTCCAGTAGTCTGTCTGTAACTGGGTTCAGTAGTCTGTCTGTAACTGGGTCCAGTAGACTGTCTGTAACTGGGTCCAGTAGTCTGTCTGTAACTGGGTCCAGTAGTCTGTCTGTAACTGGGTCCAGTAGTCTGTCTGTAACTGGGTCCAGTAGTCTGTCTGTAACCGGGTTCAGTAGTCTGTCTGTAACCGGGTTCAGTAGTCTGTCTGTAACCGGGTTCAGTAGTCTGTCTGTAACTGGGTCCAGTAGTCTGTCTGTAACCGGGTTCAGTAGTCTGTCTGTAACTGGGTCCAGTAGTCTGTCTCTACTGTTGTGATGCTTAGAGTAAGAACAGTGTCTGTGTGTCTTCATTTAAGAAATAAATACTTTTTGAACGCACCAAAGCAGTAATTTCAGAGAAAGTTGTGCTGAAATATACAGTTTTGTAACTTTTGTTACTTAAGTATGTTTCAGTCAGCATTTTCCTTGTTTGGTTTTTATCGGTAAATGTCAGCCGAGATTACTGTGTATGTCAGAGAGATTCAGTGGGAATTTAGAGCACTTTGGGGAAAACATGACACATGCACGCATACACACATACACACACACACACACACACACACACGCACACACGAGCACACGCACGCACACATTCTGTGTGTGTGTGTGTGTGTGTATGCAGGTGTTATAGATTACCCCTGTCTCTCAGGTTTAACAGAGTTTATTTAGTGATATGCCAGGTGGCACGTACGCTGCCTGTATCTCTCCCAGTCTGTTCCCGTTGGCATACGTTGGCATACATTGGCATACATTGGTATGCAGAGCACAGTGAGACAGTCTTCTTTTTCTGTTACTCTTCTCATCTGTGCACCTGAGCGACTCAAGAGTTTCTTTATTACAGCTGAGCAGAGAGGAGCCGTAAAGCATCTCCCACTGATACGGTGGCCGTAGCCCAAATGACAGCCTACTGCTGGCCCCTGAGGCCTCCCATTGGCTAACCGCAGGCCCATAAGACCTCTCATTGGCTAACTGCAGGCCCATAAGACCTCCCATTGGCTAACCGCAGGCCCATAAGACCTCCAATTGGCTAACTGCAGGCCCATAGACCTCCGATTTGGCTAACCGCAGGCCCATAAGACCTCCCATTGGCTAACCGCAGGCCCATAGACCTCCCATTGGCTAACCGCAGGCCCATAAGACCTCCCATTGGCTAACCGCAGGCCCATAAGACCTCCCATTGGCTAACCGCAGGCCCATAAGACCTCCCATTGGCTAACCGCAGGCCCATAGACCTCCCATTGGCTAACTGCAGGCCCATAAGACCTCCCATTGGCTAACCGCAGGCCCATAAGACCTCCCATTGGCTAACCGCAGGCCCATAAGACCTCCCATTGGCTAACCGCAGGCCCATAGACCTCCCATTGGCTAACTGCAGGCCCATAAGACCTCCCATTGGCTAACCGCAGGCCCATAAG
>CM055739.1:542128-562128 GCA_029465975.1 Dallia pectoralis | reverse complement strand
GAGTTACTCTGTAATGGAGGGAGTCATGTGACTTCTATAAAGGTTTCTCTGTGTAATGTTACTCTGAGGGAGAGTCAAAGGTGACTTCTATAAAGGTTTCTCTGTGTAATGTTACTCTGACTCTGGGAGAGTCATGTGACTTCTATAAATAAAGTTTCTCTGTGTAATGTTACTCTAATGTTACTGTGTAATGTTTCTCATGACTTCTATAAAGGTTTATCTGTGTAATGTTACTCTGAGGGAGAGTCATGTGACTTCTATAAAGGTTTATGTGTGTAATGTTACTCTGAGTCATGGAGTAAGTCATGTGACTTCTATAAAGGTTTCTCTGTGTAATGTTACTCTGAGGGAGAGTCATGTGACTTCTATAAAGGTTTCTGTGTGTAATGTTACTCTGAGGGAGAGTCATGTGACTTCTATAAAGGTTTCTCTGTGTAATGTTACTCTGAGGGAGAGTCATGTGACTTCTATAAAGGTTTCTGTGTGTAATGTTACTCTGAGGGAGAGTCATGTGACTTCTATAAAGGTTTCTCTGTGTAATGTTACTCTGAGGGAGAGTCATGTGACTTCTATAAAGGTTTCTCTGTGTAATGTTACTCTGAGGGAGAGTCATGTGACTTCTATAAAGGTTTTCTGTGTGTAATGTTACTCTGAGGGAGAGTCATGTGACTTCTATAAAGGTTTCTCTGTGTAATGTTACTCTGAGGGAGAGTCATGTGACTTCTATAAAGGTTTCTCTGTCATGTGACTTCTATAAAATCTGTGTTGTTACTCTGAGGGAGAGTCATGTGACTTCTATAAAGGTTTATCTGTGTAATGTTACTCTGAGGGAGAGTCATGTGACTTCTATAAAGGTTTCTGTGTGTAATGTTACTCTGAGGGAGAGTCATGTGACTTCTATAAAGGTTTATCTGTGTAATGTTACTCTGAGGGAGAGTCATGTGACTTCTATAAAGGTTTCTCTGTGTAATGTTACTCTGAGGGAGAGTCATGTGACTTCTATAAAGGTTTCTCTGTGTAATGTTACTCTGAGGGAGAGTCATGTGACTTCTATAAAGGTTTCTCTGTGTAATGTTACTCTGAGGGAGAGTCATGTGACTTCTATAAAGGTTTATCTGTGTAATGTTACTCTGAGGGAGAGTCATGTGACTTCTATAAAGGTTTCTCTGTGTAATGTTACTCTGAGGGAGAGTCATGTGACTTCTATAAAGGTTTCTCTGTGTAATGTTACTCTGAGGAGAGTCATGTGACTTCTATAAAGGTTTCTCTATGTGTAATGTTACTCTGAGGGAGAGTCATGTGACTTCTATAAAGGTTTATCTGTGTAATGTTACTCTGAGGGAGAGTCATGTGACTTCTATAAAGGTTTCTCTGTGTAATGTTACTCTGAGGGAGTGTCATGTGACTCTATATAGGTTTCTCTGTGTAATGTTACTCTGAGGGAGAGTCATGTGACTTCTATAAAGGTTTCTCTGTGTAATGTTACTCTGAGGGAGAGTCATGTGACTTCTATAAAGGTTTCTCTGTGTAATGTTACTCTGAGGGAGAGTCATGTGACTTCTATAAAGGTTTATGTGTGTAATGTTACTCTGAGGGAGAGTCATGTGACTTCTATAAAGGTTTCTGTGTGTAATGTTACTCTGATCTGTGTAATGTTACTCTGAGGGAGAGTCATGTGACTTCTATATAAAGGTTTCTCTGTGTAATGTTACTCTGAGGGAGAGTCATGTGACTTCTATAAAGGTTTCTCTGTGTAATGTTACTCTGAGGGAGAGTCATGTGACTTCTATAAAGGTTTCTCTGTGTAATGTTACTCTGAGGGAGAGTCATGTGACTTCTATAAAGGTTTATCTGTGTAATGTTACTCTGAGGGAGAGTCATGTGACTTCTATAAAGGTTTCTCTGTGTAATGTTACTCTGAGGGGGAGAGTCATGTGACTTCTATATAGGTTTCTCTGTGTAATGTTACTCTGAGGGAGAGTCATGTGACTTCTATAAAGGTTTCTCTGTGTAATGTTACTCTGAGGGAGAGTCATGTGACTTCTATAAAGGTTTATCTGTGTAATGTTACTCTGAGGGAGAGTCATGTGACTTCTATAAAGGTTTCTGTGTAATGTTACTCTGAGGGAGAGTCATGTGACTTCTATAAAGGTTTCTCTGTGTAATGTTACTCTGAGGGAGAGTCATGTGACTTCTATAAAGGTTTCTCTGTGTAATGTTACTCTGAGGGAGAGTCATGTGACTTCTATAAAGGTTTCTCTGTGTAATGTTACTCTGAGGGAGAGTCATGTGAGTCTGTGTAATGTTACTCTGTGACTTCTATAAAGGTTTATCTGTGTAATGTTACTCTGAGGGAGAGTCATGTGACTTCTATAAAGGTTTCTCTGTGTAATGTTACTCTGATGTTACTCTGGAGAGTCATGTGAAAGGTTTCTCTGTGTAATGTTACTCTGAGGGAGAGTCATGTGACTTCTATAAAGGTTTCTCTGTGTAATGTTACTCTGAGGGAGAGTCATGTGACTTCTATAAAGGTTTCTCTGTGTAATGTTACTCTGAGGGAGAGTCATGTGACTTCTATAAAGGTTTCTCTGTGTAATGTTACTCTGAGGGAGAGTCATGTGACTTCTATAAAGGTTTATCTGTGTAATGTTACTCTGAGGGAGAGTCATGTGACTTCTATAAAGGTTTCTCTGTGTAATGTTACTCTGAGGGAGAGTCATGTGACTTCTATAAAGGTTTCTCTGTGTAATGTTACTCTGAGGGAGAGTCATGTGACTTCTATAAAGGTTTCTCTGTGTAATGTTACTCTGAGGGAGAGTCATGTGACTTCTATAAAGGTTTATCTGTGTAATGTTACTCTGAGGGAGAGTCATGTGACTTCTATAAAGGTTTATGTGTGTAATGTTACTCTGAGGGAGAGTCATGTGACTTCTATAAAGGTTTATCTGTGTAATGTTACTCTGAGGGAGAGTCATGTGACTGTGTAATGTTTCTATGACTTCTAAAGGTTTCTCTGTGTAATGTTACTCTGAGGGAGAGTCATGTGACTTCTATAAAGGTAATGTTACTCTGAGGGAGAGTCTGTGACTTCTATAATGTTACTGTGTAATGTTACTCTGAGGGAGAGTCATGTGACTTCTATAAAGGTTTATCTGTGTAATGTTACTCTGAGGGAGAGTCATGTGACTTCTATAAAGGTTTATCTGTGTAATGTTACTCTGAGGGAGAGTCATGTGACTTCTATAAAGGTTTCTCTGTGTAATGTTACTCTGAGGGAGAGTCATGTGACTTCTATAAAGGTTTCTCTGTGTAATGTTACTCTGAGGGAGAGTCATGTGACTTCTATAAAGGTTTTCTGTGTAATGTTAAAGTCATGTGACTTCTATAAAGGTTTCTCTGTGTAATGTTACTCTGAGGGAGAGTCATGTGACTTCTATAAAGGTTTTCTGTGTAATGTTACTCTGAGGGAGAGTCATGTGACTTCTATAAAGGTTTCTCTGTGTAATGTTACTCTGAGGGAGAGTCATGTGACTTCTATAAAGGTTTCTCTGTGTAATGTTACTCTGAGGGAGAGTCATGTGACTTCTATAAAGGTTTCTCTGTGTAATGTTACTCTGAGGGAGAGTCATGTGACTTCTATAAAGGTTTCTCTGTGTAATGTTACTCTGAGGGAGAGTCATGTGACTTCTATAAAGGTTTCTCTGTGTAATGTTACTCTGAGGGAGAGTCATGTGACTATAAAGGTTTTCTATGTTAAAGGTTTCTTCTATAAAAAGGTTTCTCTGTGTATGTTACTCTGAGGGAGAGTTACTTCTGTTTCTCTGGAGAGTCATGTGACTTCTATAAAGGTTTATGTGTGTAATGTTACTCTGAGGGAGAGTCATGTGACTTCTATAAAGGTTTCTCTGTGTAATGTTACTCTGAGGGAGAGTCATGTGACTTCTATAAAGGTTTCTCTGTGTAATGTTACTCTGAGGGAGAGTCATGTGACTTCTATAAAGGTTTCTCTGTGTAATGTTACTCTGAGGGAGAGTCATGTGACTTCTATAAAGGTTTCTCTGTGTAATGTTACTCTGAGGGAGAGTCATGTGACTTCTATAAAGGTTTCTCTGTGTAATGTTTACTCTGACTTCTATAAAGGTTTATCTGTGTAATGTTACTCTGAGAGTCATGTGACTTCTATAAAGGTTTCTCTGTGTAATGTTACTCTGAGGGAGAGTCATGTGACTTCTATAAAGGTTTCTCTGTGTAATGTTACTCTGAGGGAGAGTCATGTGACTTCTATAAAGGTTTCTCTGTGTAATGTTACTCTGAGGGAGAGTCATGTGACTTCTATAAAGGTTTCTCTGTGTAATGTTACTCTGAGGGAGAGTCATGTGACTTCTATAAAGGTTTATGTGTGTAATGTTACTCTGAGGGAGAGTCATGTGACTTCTATAAAGGTTTATCTGTGTAATGTTACTCTGAGGGAGAGTCATGTGACTTCTATAAAGGTTTCTCTGTGTAATGTTACTCTGAGGGAGAGTCATGTGACTTCTATATAGGTTTCTCTGTGTAATGTTACTCTGAGGGAGAGTCATGTGACTTCTATAAAGGTTTCTCTGTGTAATGTTACTCTGAGGGAGAGTCATGTGACTTCTATAAAGGTTTCTCTGTGTAATGTTACTCTGAGGGAGAGTCATGTGACTTCTATAAAGGTTTTTGCATTTTTCAACATTTATTGGTTGTCTTTTCCATTTGAAACTATAACATTTGATTGTTAGAGTATTTCAGATATTTTCATTTAAAATATCAGTAAATCTCATTCATATTGTCATTAGTGATGACAAGTAAAAAAGTATACTAGAAATGATTTTATCTCTTTATTCTAATAAGGAAAATTGTTGCTGAGGTACTATATACACTGTTTGTACTTCCATTTGCTACTTCCATTGTGGCCAATGCATTCTTTTTGTATTTCTGTATTCTGCACACATAATGTTTGTACTCTCCATTTGCTACTTCCCATTTGAACTATGCATTCTTTTTGTTTTAACTTATGACATATATAGACCACTAGTAACAGAGTGAAAACAGTTAACTTGTAGATATATAGACCACTATGGAACATCATGGGTGAAAAGCCATGCCTCACATGTCTCAAAGGCCTCCGCCATGCTTATACACCGTACGGTGGAATAGCTACGCCGCTACTCCTAGCGCCTGGCCGCTTTTAGAAGTGGTTCTGCGTCGGGGTTGCGTTGCATTTCACCGCCAGATGTATAATCTTGACCAATCACAGCTCAGGGTCTGCGCCGCCTCGACGTGTAGTTACAATTTTGGAGGTGCACGCCGAGCTACGGCGTAGGCGTCGGAGAGGGGCTCGGCGTCGACGCAGGCCTGCGAGGCGCTGTCGATTCGACGCAGAAGCATAAAACAAGGCTTTAACGAGGTTTAGCGTGGCGCTTGAACTTCAACCAATCGTTACTCCTTCCAAAGAGGAAAAAAGCTCTCAGCCCCTAAATAAAATATTTTATTTAATACTGTGCATGGATATGAAAATAAGTTTTACAGAATCGAAAACTTACTTGGAGGTAATAGATGCTGACCATGCCGAGCCATGGCTTTTTTTCTCTATGGAAGGAGAACGATTGGTTGAAGTTCAAAGCGCCACGCTAAGATAGCTATCCGTTCATTGGTCAGAATACGCTTGGGATTTCTGTTTGGAAACGAAGTGAAACGTTTGGGCACAGACTGATTTGATAAGAACGAAAACTTTTGTCACAGTTGCTAGGGAATTTTAGTGACAAAACTTGCGTGTTGGTTTTTGTACAAACCTATTACAAGAAAACTTTAGTACAAAACTAGTTTCAAAAGAAAAAACGAATTACAAGAAAGAAAACCTATGTACAAAATAGTTTCAAAAGAAAAACGAATTACAAGAAAAACTTTTGTCGCTGTTTTACCTTCATACTCTACGCAATAGTTGGGATTTATCAAAAGCAAGCTGACCTGAAAATGTGCGGTCCTCCACGCAAGCTCTTGGACTCATGCGTACGCACAGAAACGGGTGAAATAAGAAATGATGACATCGTCGGCAGATGGATGAAATACCCGAAACTGTGTTAAAATGTAGACAAATATGTAGTCAAATATGTTGTGTGTAATTATATTGTCATGTTGTGCAATTCATCCTCATAAATACGGCTAACAGAACAAAACCGTGTATAAAACTGATATTCTAGTCGATATAGATAGGATAGATGGATATATATATAGATGTATAGATAGATGGATAAATGAATATATATATAGATGGATAGATATATAGATGGGGATATGGATATATTACATATATATATATATATGGGGATATGGATATATATATCCACTGGGGAAAGTGTATTTCATAGTATAGATGTAGTGTTTGGTGTAGCCTATGTGCCTAGTCTATCGCATGTCTTAACCCATATTTTGAAAGGTGCACACATATCTCAGCCAACTGCTATCCGGGCAGACAGATGTGTTAGTATGTATAAAAGGTTTGTCTTGTAATTACATAAAGTTTCACTGCGGGTGAACAGGCAAACCAAAAAGCGCAATATCCACCTCCCCAACAGAAAACTTCACATTGAGTGACGTTACTTTTCCGGGTTTCCTCCCAGTTTGTCATGACGCTTTCAATCACTTTAATATTAATTTGGGGCGTTTTGACTATTTATGGGCCAATATGATATGAAGCCGCAAAAGCTGCGCCACATTTAGAGTTCATTGTGATTTATTGCGAAACGTGTAGGACGGGCATGCACGGTTTGATAAATCCCAATATTTTTGTCTGTACGTACATCCTACGCTTCGTCCGTACGCCTACTTCTGACGCAAATCCTACGCAAAGTTTGATAAATGAGGCCCCTGATCACCAGAAAGATGAAACATCGACTTCATTTGCTGCTGGAGATAATGAGACTGAGCAAGGAGATAACGCTCTGAAATCTGGAATGATTCTAGATCATATTTATGTAAAACAACTTCAGCAGTGTTTTTAGAAAAATGTGTGGGGGATTTTCTCTCTTTAGTTGGTGACCTAAAGTGGTGGGGTGGGGGCTGCAGTAACTATAGCCTCGGGCCCAGTGAGCTCTTAATGCGGCCTCCTGTATATAGATAGATAGACACATAGACATAATATACATAGACGCCGCATCTACCGCTTCCTACTGCCGATAAGAAATGCGTCCGCCATCTTGCGGCGCTCCACCGCTCCACTCAGTGTAATCTGTTTGGCAGGTGCAATGAGCTGTCAGCGGATTCAATTAATCATACTCACTGAATACACAACTGATTTTCACGTGTTTTTTTTTGCTGCAAAGGTCATACATGTAGCTATGACATAGACACATGGTTCAACGTATTTTAATATTCATAGTGGGCTGCACAGTAATATAATATTCTGATATATGATGTGATGTAGGCTATGATAGGTATTTTGCAAATCACATTAATTATAATTATGATAGATAAGCAGAAACAGATAGTGTAAGGGTAAAGTCAGATATTTAATAAGTTGAAAAACAATACATGATTATATTATATTCTTACTTTGACACACACACACACACACCACTAAAACCCCTGAAGAACTGTTTTGCAGAGCTTCTTTCTGTGGTTTAACTCAACTTGAGAAATACAGACACAACCAATGACAACAAGTCTGAATGATGGTTGTCGATGCCAATCTGGGTCTCCTCAATGTGTTCCCCAGCAGAAAACATCCTTCGCTCCACCCTCTCGGACAATGTGTGACTGCTCACACCTTAGGAGCTTGGATTGTTGAAGCTCGGCGGATCACCCTCTGCACCTCTCTGTGAAACCTAATATAAAAAAAAATAATACATATTTATATAGCGATTTACACAGTGCTCACAGCAATGCCCACAGCGCCTGCCCAACGCTGATAATACAGTCTGATGATACTGTCTGGTAATACGGTCTGGTGATACGGTCTGGTGATACGGTCTGGTGATACGGCTCCGGTGATACGGTCTGATGATACGGTCTGATGATACGGTCTGATGATACGGCCTGATGATACGGGCCTGATGATACGGTCTGATAATACAGTCTAATGATAGAGTCTGATAATCCATTCTGATACAGTCCATTCTGATACAGTACCGGCCGGTGAAGTAAACATACTAGCCAAGCTAGCTTACTTGGATTTCAGTACAGCAATATCTAAGATACTTGGCTCCTTCTCTCTACTCTCTGGTAATGTTCTTTTCACAAAACACAACCAATAATACGGAAATATTAAATCTTACTTGTGAAAGGTAATCCCCGAGCCCAGCTGGCGATGGTCCGCTGATTTAAGCAGGAATATGCTGCACAGTGCTGTGGCATCGTATATATTCTGCTGCTACTAACTAGGAGTCGACCCGCATTAAGATGGCGGCCGCATTTCTTGTGCCCAGCAGCGATGTGGCGTCTATGTATATTATGTCTATGGATAGACAGACATCACGCCAACTCGAGCGCTCTGAAAGCTACGTTCACTGGCTGTTACTGAAAGTACCGTACTCATAGTAATAGGCGCACATGAACTACTCCCCGGCCGGCTGGCTAGACCGTATTCAAACCGCGGCTGGCCTGACCGCAGTGTATTTAGCTAGACCTAAGGCACTAAAACATTTAATTGTTTTAAAAATTAATTTCGCATAGATTCTTTTGTATTTCTATATGGCGTCCAGATGATTACCACAGACGTAACGACTTACGGTACCGGAAGCCGTTTCGCGGGCTAGTCACCCCACCCTTCTGGAGGTACTCTTTCTAGGCGACGTGAATGTAATAATATAATTTTTTATTTGCTTATTTGCTCTAGAATACAACAAAAATGCACGTGATAAAAGAGAAGTGAGTATCCTTTACCTTGCATAGTGTGTGTGCAGACATAGCTTTAGGCTAACAGTGATCTGCATGCGAGATGCACCCAGATCTCTAAAACGCAAGTTTTTGGCTCCAAAATGTTGACAAAAGGGCAGTTCATATACATCTGTAATGTTATATTGTCCAGCTGAATAAGGTGTTGACTGGTGGTCAATGTTATGATGATTTACTACACATACAGCACTAACAACCTGAATATTGCAGTATGTGTTTTGAAACACCTTGAAATTAGACAGTGAACTAGATCATGTTAGCCTCGTTGTTATCGGATAAACTAGCCATGTTCATTTTTTTAACCAGTTAGAATCGCCTTTTTAAATGCACAATGTTATTTGTAATAAACAGATAAATAGACAATCGCCTAGTAGTAGTAGGGGCACAATTGAATGCTCAAATGCATTGGCCACTGTACTAGTCATATCTACTAATGGTGTCTAGTATCCTATTATCAAAATGACTCATGCATTTGGCAAATATTGTTTTTGTTATTGTACAGAGCAAAAACAACGCATACTTACTGGCTCCTATTGTCAAAGCTAAAAGATGTCTGTCGTTATAGCTACAGTACACCTGTTACAACGGGTCACAGTGGTTTTAGGAAATGCAAGCATTCTCTTTCCAGTAGAATCCCTTGAATGTCGGTCACAGATAACCATTTTTAATCTGGCTGTCTAAGAAAAGTCTTTGATGAATAAAACAATCAAAAAAAGCACACTGCAGGATAGACGTTCGTGTAAGCCAACACAAAGCAACACATTCCTCAGCAGTGTTAATTTTGACAGCAAATTCTGGATTTAGTCTTAATCTTTGAATAACACTCCATTTAGTCTTAGTCTAGTTTTAGTCATCCGAAATCTTTTTAGTCTTAGTCTAGTTTTAGTCGACTAAAATCACAAGAGTCTAGTCTTAGTCAACTAAATCCTAAATTCTGGTTTTGCTTATTGACCTACAAGCGATTTTGTAGTTACAAGGCGCCACTGCGCTAAGTCAAACTCGTTTAGGCATGAACATTCGTCCTATATTGCAAAATACGGGGTAGTTATGATTGGATATCTTTGTCGATTCGTCCCGCCTAATATTTTCGTCTTCAGTTTTTATTCATTGACGCTAATGTCAGTTATATTTCGGGCTACATTTTCGCTATAATATATTACTTTTTATCTAGTTTCGCTTAGTTTTCATCTGAAAAAGGTTCGTTGACAAAATAGTTTTCGCTATAGTCTTTGTCACCGAAATTAACACTGTAAACTCAGAGAATAGGGCTCTAGTGGCTCCTTGCTCCACAGACTGCCGTTTCCAGTCGCACTCTGGCTTAAGATGACTTTTTTTGGGAGGCGGTATGAGTATGACAAGTGAAGTGACCTAATAGGAGTGTAGTCTTTTTCATCTGTCTTATGGCCATGAGAGTAAGAGGATGTCATCTTTTAAATCATCCTCAGTTTTGGAAAGCCTATTAGTCGTGAGGCAAACTGAGATTAACCATGTATACAGGGCAAAACACAATATTTGGAAACTATTTGAAATGCTCTAGACTCGTATGTGACAAGGGAAAACAGAAAACTCTTCTCTCCTGACAGAATGGACAAAGAAGGAGTACGGGAGGCCTACCGCCATAATCTGCGTGGAGGTTCTAACTGAACTTGAGGAATGTGAGGCAACCTGAAATGGAGAACAATGGAGGCTCTGCAAGCTCGACAGCTACAATCTGATTTTCCTATAGTTCTGTAAACATTGTTTTGCATTTAATGCCACTGTGGTCTGACAGTGACCATTATTAGTGTTTCAACAGTTCACTGTTGAAACACTATTGTTTTTGTTCCAGTTGGTTATTATTCTCCACTTTTCTAGCTCCTTTTGGCAAATTCCCGTGAGATAAAAAAACGCCCAATAAGGCCCATTTCTGCAGTACAGGCCCCAGGCCACAACTTATGGTGCAATGAATGCAAATCGGCCTCATGGTGGCGCTGTTATAAGCCCCTGGCAATCTCGGAAGCATGCCACAATTCTCCCATGTGACATAGAGTCATGAAACTGGGTCTATGGGTCCATCACCTCATAAGTAACATTTTCATGACTCAGTAAAGTCCATGATGGATTTACACCATTTGGATTTTTGTAATAATAGCCTTAATTCGCTCATCTCTGGCACGAATGTCCAATCTTTACGCCCTTCGGTCAATAGCTTCAACAGACCAATGTCTGTAAAGATGTATAGGCCAAGCCAATAGGCCCAAAAATGGGGGCACTATAGACACCCGAAACTTCTAGGTGGCGTGTTTTTTCATTTCCCATTAGGATAAAATGGCCCAATAAGGCCCATCCTTACAGGCTACTACAGGCCCATGGGTCACAACTGATGGTAGAAGGACGTGTAATCGGCCTCATGGTGGCGCTATAGCCTCCAAAGTTTGAAACTTTTTACGTTCGCCATACCCTCCCCATGTGACATAGAGTCATGTAAATTGGTTCACGTCCTCTCAAGGAACATATTTGCAATTGGGACTCATATGGCGCTTTTTCCACTACAAAGAACCAGCGCGACTCGACTTGGCCTGACTCCCCAGCTCCGTCACCCGTCCACAGAGATAGTACCCAGCAATAGTACCCGGTTGTCATAGCGACGCGTCAGGAAACTGCTGTGATTGAAAAATCTTCTACGCGACACACACTCGCTACCCACACACACGTAATACAATAAGAGGAATCTGAAAGTGATGTGTTTGATCTGCGAGATTTGGCTGTTTCTCACGGTGTATTCTTTCAGTTTGCCATAGTATTCTAATTAGTTAATATGTACAGCTCTCACGCAATTCTGGCCAAACTATTTAAAAATGGTGGGATTACTTCAGGATACTATCTGCCAGGCAATGATGATGCAGTGAATAGTGACGATTCTCTGACCAATCAGCAGTCTGCCTTGTTTTCAAGTAACATTTTAGTATCAGCCTCAGCTCGCCCCAGAACTCGCCTGAGGTGGTACGAAAAGCACTGAAGCAGGTACAGGTACAACTTACCCAGTGGAAAACCAAAAAGCCGGGTTCACACGTGGATATTGTATAAATAGTACATTTGTTCAGAAACTTAAGCGGCACATTGTGAGAATGTAAGCATAATACTTAAATACTAAGTTATTTGTATTACACTTACAACTTGATTGGACTGAGGATATTAATATACACCAGTATGTCATACCCCAGCATGTCAATGGTCAAGTTCTAGGTCAAAATTCAACAAAATGACAATAATCAGGTGTAACTGGTACCCTATTCTACTTGTTTTTGCATGTTGTTAATTGCATCAGAATTTTAATTGCAGATGTATTCTATTTTTAGATGCCGCGAGGAACGTGTCATGTTTGACAAAATCACCTCCCGTATCCAGAAGCTCTGTTACGGCCTCAACCCTGACTTCATAGATCCAGTGAGATGGACATTTCATGTTCAGTGCACTTCCATGTTTTTCAGTTTTGTAAGCGGTGTGCTGTTTCTCTATCCCAAACTAACGGTTCACTTGCTATCATACCTTATAGACCCAGATCACTATGAAGGTCATTCAGGGTCTGTACAGGCGCTACCACAGTCGGTAGCTGGGACACGCTGGCTGCAGAGATCGCTGCCACCCTCACTCACCTGCACACTCCACTGTGCCATCTTGCCACTGGACGCGCTTCCACCTCATAAGGAAACAAAGAAGGTTTTTAGCGGTACGTATTGTACACTGTTGTTTTTCTGACCCTGATTAAGATGCCTGTTTTACTTTTACATGCTAGTGGCAGTTGGGTGTAACTGGCCTTGAGCTGACACTAGGACGTTTGTAACTGTAGAATTTGTTGTCTAGAAGTAGAAAGTTGCTGCCACTGCACTGCGTTAATGCGCCACTGCGTCAATGTTTTTACTCCTACAAACGCATTTATCGATGCTGGGCTGCAGATGTGGTGGAGGACCTCTACAACTATATTAACCCGCTGAACAAACGTTACCGCCCATGGCTGCCATGAGACACTTGATATTGTTCTATGTTATGATCGCTCACCTGCTACTACCCTGACCATCTCTCCTACAACTTCTTTGGATTCAAGGTCATTTGCTTATAATTAATGACCAAACCATTAAATCAATTAAGCGATTTGTTATTAATTACTAATTAGTCTTGCTTTTGGTGACGCTGAGCGGTCCTACCTTCCGGAAGATTGATGGGAAAGGTGAGTCCATCGATATAAACGCCACATGCCGACTCTTGATTGGTGCTGTTCGCTTGCGGTGCCTGTGAAACAAGTTCATGTGGGTGTTTATTTGTCATTACAATAACGAGTTATGCAATGAAATGCTTGGATCCCGCTCCCAACATTGCAATACAATAATAAAAATTAAGAATAGAAATGTAAGACCTATCTAAGAAATATACATCATATACATCATATAACACTACAATTGTAAAAATAAAAATCCTAGGTATAGGATATAGGCATATAGCTATGTACAGTTATGGTAGAGTGATCATATAAATAATTGTCCGTGATAGCTAGGTAGCTATTTTAAAGTGTCAAGTGGCAGTATAAAGTGGCAGATGTGCATGAGGTGATGGATGGAGGGAAGGGAATTAGGAGTTGTGTGATCCTAATGGCCAGTGGGAAAAAGCTGTCTCTGAACCTGCTGGTCTTGGTCTGGACGCTTCTGAGCCTTCTGCCCGACGGCAGCTTGCTGAACAGTCCATGTCCTGGGTGACTAGGATCGGAAATGATCCGCTTGTTCGTCTCTTGCACCTCAGGGTGTGGGAGATCCTGCATGATGGCAGGTCAGTCTCGTGATGCGCTCCGCTGTTTTTATAACTCCTCTGTAGTGCTCTTACGCCGAGGGAGGCAACTGCCGTACCATGCGGTGACACATCCTGTCAGATACTCTCAATAGTGCACCTGTAGAAGTTGGACAGTATCCTTGCATTCATGGCCTCCTTGGAAACGGGCACGCTTGCGGCAGATTACTTTGTGATTTCTCCGTGGTATCCCCGTCACATCTCCTGTGATATTTTTAAGATTTCTCCACGATTTCTCCGTAGCCATGAGCGACCCTCAACACATGCTGGATGAGGGTGGCAGTTGGCATCCATAAGAATGACATCGACGCCGCAATCGAGACGCATAACCTGGGCTGTCGGAGAAGTGGTTCACTCTACGCTTCCCATCGCCAACGCCGGTACCAATCGTCCACAGCTCTCCAGGCAGGCAATTTATTAACTGCAATCAGTCTACTGTTGACATTCTGTAGTGCCTCTGGGTACTTCAGTATAATGTCCAATAGTACTGAATTATAAAAACGAGGATGTACTTACACTAAAATGTTGGGATTACAAACCTGCACACGCACGCCCTACGCCATTTTCGCTAATAAATCACAATGAACTCTAAATGTGCATTTTTGTGGCCTAATTTAATTTTTTTCATTCTCACTCTGCACCGATTATTTACATTTGGAAAACGGACATTGCTGCTGATTGCACTTTTTGTTTGCCTGTTCACCCGCAGTGAAACTTTATGTAATTATGAGACAAACCTATTATACTATCACGCCTGATATAACCCGCATAACCTATACTAAGTGGACACACTGGATAACAAGAATACATATATATATATATATATATATATATATATATATATATAGATACCGATATTCCATCTCCCCACCTAGATCATCTATCTATATTTCCATCTATCCATCTTTCTATATATCCACATCTATCCCATCTATCCGTTCCATAGACGGAGACATGAATGACAAGAATATCAGTTTTATACATTTAATTTAATTGCTCGCATTATTTATGAGGATGAATTGCACAACATGACAATATAAACTAGCAAAACATATTTGAGTTATTTATTGAAATATATAGGCTATTCATTTTAATTGATTTATATCTTGTTTTATATATTTGATTTGTTTTTGCAAGATCATCTAGCAGTTGTTGTGTAGGCTTTAATTGTTTGGGAATGGCTTTGTAAATCTTTCGTATTATTAATGGCAGGTAATATTTTGATTTATTTTACACAATGTTCTGCATTTTTTACACAGTTTCATGTATTTCATCCATCTGGCGACTGTCGCCATTTCTCATTTCCTTACCCGTTTATGTGCGTACGCATGGGTCCTAGCTTAAGGGAGGACCGCATATCTTGACGCCATGTTTGCTTTTTATAAATCCGAACTATTGCGTAGAGAGCGGCGTACGCATTCTTTGTGCGTACGCAGCGTTGATAAATGAGGCCTCAGAACACTGTACGGTATTTCTAAATTAGTTGAGCCCAGAGTATTTTGATGGTTTAGTCTGCTTCTGAAACACCTAATGTGGCTATATGAGTTTGAACCTTTCAGCAAACTATATTTGCCACCGTTCTGATAAAGACAACAATTCTAGAAAACGTAGCAAATAAACGGTTTGTTCTCGCTTTTCTGCTTGTTTTCTGCTGGCCATGGAAGGGATGACAGCATTGAGGGCATCTACGACACTCTGAAGCAGTGTGCCCTTATTTCCAAATCAGCAGGGCATTGGAGTGGCGGTCAGCTGCATCGAGCCACGGGCAGCTATATTGCTGGGGTGAGAATTACATTTTTAAGATGAGCCCCTGACACGAAGCCTGCGGGTATGTGTGTCCAGGAGTGAGTTGTTAGTGCTTGCAAATCCAGATCAGTGAATAGTTCGTGGTGCTTGTTGGCTCTGGATAGAAGGTGATAAATGGGACACCATTTCCTTTATAATCACGGTGGTCACTAACTGAGGTTTATTTCTTTCAGACAAACGGCAATTCCAATGGACTTGTTCCCATGCTTAGAGGCAACAACACGGCTCGCTATGTGGACCAGGGAGGAAACAAGGTGAGGGGAAATTAGTCTTAGCTGTGTTTGCAGTTCGGTGTGGCTCTGCCACCTCGGCGATCTTATGGATGGATCTTAACGTTCTGTCTTCCTTACAGAGACCCGGCGCGCTTGGCCATGTACCTAGAGCCGTGGGCACTCTGGATGTGTTTGACTTCCTGACCTGAAGAAGAACACTGGGAAGGAGGAGCAACGAGCCAGAGATCTGTTCTATGCCATGTGGATCCCTGACCTCTTCATGAAGCGCGTGGAGAACAACGAGGCACGGACGGGGGAACACTCGTGCCTGCGCGTGTCGTTTGGTGAGAGAGAGTCGAACACGAGCACAGCTTGTCGAGTCGCAGCTGCTTCGTTTTCAGTGTTCATATTGTGTCTACAGGACTGGTCCCTGATGTGTCCCAGTGATTGCCCTGGATTGGATGAATGCTGGGGGAGGAGTTTGAGAAGCTTTATACACGGTAAATGTGGTTCAGCACTGAACGCCTTGCTGCGTCTTTGAGCCTCTTAATATGTGACTTGACAGGAGTGATGATTAACAAGAGTGCTGTACACATAATGCTGTGATCCTGACCAGTACTGTTAGAAACTGATATATTTCGATGGTGCACCCATATCACTACTGATGGGTTGAGACAAATTTTACATGATCAACAACAATAGGTTTAAATGAAATGTTAAGCTGGCAAAGAAAAATGTCACTTCTCACAGGTAAACCTAAATGCTCCAAGTGCTGTGGCAGCACCACGCACGTCCAAATTAGTTTAAGTTAAAGCCAAAGTCCACCCCATTGGGCCGTGTGTCAAACTATGTGCTGTTGTCTAACTGGTTTTGGTCTCCGGTCAGGCATGAGCAGGAGGGTCGGGTTAAACGCAGGGTGAAGGCCCAGCAGGTGTGGCACGCCATCATCGAGTCCCAGACGGGAGACCGGGACTCCCTTACAGCTCTACAAGGACGCCTGCAACCGAAAGAGCAACCAGCAGAACCTGGGCACCATAAAGTCCAGTAACCCTCTGTACTGGAGATTGTGATACACCAGCCACGATGAGGTGAGAGTGCAGCGGGACATGCTATTTGAGAATATCAATGAACAGCATCTGACTGTTAATTCATCTGACTTCTGCTTCTGTGATCTTAAGGTACGGGTGTAACCTGGGTTTCCATTGCCTCAACATGTACGTCACACCAGAGAGAACGCCTGACTTCCACAAACTGGCCGATGTCACCAAGGTCATTGTCAAGAACCTGAACAAGATAATCGACATAAACTACTACCCTGTGATTGAGGTACGGCTCGCAGTTCAAACAATTTGTCAGCCGGGCGATCAGTCAACTGGCTATGTCTTTGGTTGACAGTGCGTTACTCTACATGTGCTTTCTTCCTCACCAGGCTGAGAACTCCAACAAGCGCCACAGGCCAATTGGCATCGGGTGTCCAATGGTCGCTCCCCACGATTCATCCTGATGCGTTTCCCTTGAGAGTGCAGAAGCCCAGAAGCTCAACACTCAGATCTTGAGACGCATCTACTATGCTGCCCTTGAGTCCAGCTGTGAGCTGGCTGCTGAGCATGGTCCATACGAGACATATGCAGGATCCCCTGTTAGCAAAGGAGTAAGTGTTACATTGGTGCTAGCATTGTGCTAGCATTGGTGTTAGCATTGGTGTTAGGCATTGGTGTTAGCATTTCTGGTGTTAGCATTGGTGTTAGCATTGGTATTAGCATTGGTATTAGCATTGGGTATTAGCAACGGGGTATTAGCAACGGTATTAGCATTTCTGGTATTAGCAACGGTAGTAGCATTGGTGTTAGCATTGGTATTAGCAACGGTAGTATGAGCGTCGGTATTAGCGCCTGTATTTTGAGAATATCAGCTTGTAGTGGCATCTTGTCTAGTGGCATTGATGTCTCCTGCAACTAAGACTGTCTCCGAAACAGAAGACGGCTCTGCTGAGTTGTTCTGCAGAGTTATTCGAGGAAGGTAAGCAAGACAGGCTTGGGTGCTACAATACATTCTATAGTAAGTACTACACTTCATATTCTTTACAAATTTTTTTTGAAAATTCCCTATCACACTCGCCTACTAATCACCTCTGAAATGTGTATGCTTCCATCTCAACCATAGTGACTGCTCGGCATCCCATATAGATCTACGCTCTACCGGAAGGCGCATTCGGTCCAATCTAACCACCCTTGTGTGCACTCCCTTTGCAGAGTACCTATTTTCTGGTAGTGTCTGGAACTGTTGATCGGCTGTCAACAAGATCGAATTCATCTCGGCTTACGCTGTCCTCCAAGACCATGACTTTCTGGCCCTGACTGAGACGTGGATTACCCCCGAAAACACTGCTTCCTTGGCTGCCCTTTCACATCCAGCCATGTGTTTTCCCACAGTCCTAGAACTCCCGGGTCGTCATGGAGGCGGAACAGGGCTTCTCTATTTCTAAGCAATGGAGATTCTCTCCCTTCCCCTCCCTCGTTCGAATCTCATGTCCGTGTGACGCTTCCGTCTCAATATTAATATAATTGTCCTTCTACCGTCCACCGAGCCCCCCGGGGTCTTTCGAAGAGCTCGATACCCTGATTAGCGACTCCCGATGACGACACAACCCTGTCCTGCTAGGTGACTTCAACCTGCCAACGACCGCATTCAACACCTTCTTAGGCTCATCCGTCCTACCTCTCCTCTCGTCGCTGGGCCTCAGCCTCACCCAGTCAACGGCGACTCATCGCAGGCAATGTGTTGACATCGGTTCACCAGATGCTGCCCGCTGACCAACTTTAAGACTACACCCCTACCGGGAGCATCGGACCACTTCCTAGTCTCATTTTCCCTCTCCTCTCTTCTCGTGGGGCATCATCAACTCCCAGCCTGGTGGTGGGTCGCACGAACTCGATCCTCACCCCCATCTGATCTTGCCGCTTCTGTTCTTTCATCCTCCCGTCTCCCGAATCCTTCTCCCTCCTGTCTATGGAATCTGCCTTCCACCCTCTAGCACGCTATTTACATCCTATGACTCGCTCTCTGCCTCTTTCCTGCCAGCTCCGAGCCGTACCTCCTGTGTCGTGGCTAAATGAAACCCTACGTAGCCACAGGAGAGAATCCTGCAGCAAAACTAAAGCGACTTGGTCGGGTCCAGTCCCTCCTCATCGCCTTCAACTCTAATCTGACCACGCTAAAGCTGCTTTCTATCACCGAGTTCCAGGACTCCGTCCAACCCAAAAAAAGCTCTTTCTCTCCACCTTCTCCACACTCTCACCCTCCTCCACCTCCTCCTTCATCGTCCCTTTCAGCTGACAACTTTCTTACCCACTTTCAACAGGAAGTGGACAACATTCGAGCATCATTCAACACTGCTGAAATCGCTATTTCCCTCACACTGACTCTGTCCTGATCTGAGTTCCTTCTCCACGCCGTTCCGGGAAAGACACCCCTGCAACTGGTCCACAGGCCTTTTCACATTTCCGGGGTACGATTCTGTTTCCAGCAACAAGAAGCGCATCAATACTTCCGGTCGAATTGTATGTATTCAGACAGAACGTGCAAACGGCTTATTGTACAGATCCCCATGAAGAAAAATGGCTCGTGAATAGCCATACTACTATAAATAAACAAAATAAGTAAATACACAAAATACTGAATATATCAGAATTGGGTTTTATTCACCATGAATGTTGTACAAACAAGGAATTATTTTGTAGAAAGCCAAGCAGAAAATATAACTAGTTTGTACTACTGATAGAAAATAGATTTAAAAATGTGTTAGTTTTGTGCTGTTGCACAATTTCTCAATCTAACAGAGAGAACTACAGTCCAATAAAAATGTTTCTAATTATGTTCCACTTTTTGTACGTTAATACTGGATTGGGCTAATTGAGCAAAATTGTCCTTTGATGAGAAACCCATCCTAGTATGAGAGTGCAGTATAAAACATTTGAAGTCCCTGATGCTTAAAAAATCATTTGAGTCAAATTCCATGCAAAACCTCAAGCTTGTGTCAAGCTCCTCATGTTTCTCATAGACCGGTAACAGCGAGATCAACATTTACCGCCTCTTGTCTATTACATTAGAAACTTAAACGTGAAAACATGGCCAATGCAAAGTTAGATGATAAGCATTGAGTTTCACGTTATTGCTAATTCATTGAATGGAACGAAATAAACAACTGTTACGTGTGAATGTTTTAGCAAATACATAGTGTTAGCTGCT
>CM055739.1:484714-541628 GCA_029465975.1 Dallia pectoralis | reverse complement strand
GGGAGAGTCATGTGACTTCTATAAAGGTTTCTGTGTGTAATGTTACTCTGAGGGAGAGTCATGTGACTTCTATAAAGGTTTATCTGTGTAATATTACTCTGAGGGAGAGTCATGTGACTTCTATAAAGGTTTCTCTGTGTAATGTTACTCTGAGGGAGAGTCATGTGATTTCTATAAAGGTTTCTGTGTGTAATGTTACTCTGAGGGAGAGTCATGTGAAACATGTGATATCTGTATAGTCTGAACTGCCTCCACTGTCACTACTAATATACATAACATGTGATATCTGTATAGTCTGAACTGCCTCCACTGTCACTACTAAAATACATAACATGTGATATCTGTATATTTTGAACTGCCTCCTTTGTCACTAGTAATATACATAACATGTGATATCTGTATATTCTGAACTGCCTCCTTTGTCACTAGTAATATACATAACATGTGATATCTGTATATTCTGAACTGCCTCCACTGTCACTACTAAAATACATAACATGTGATATCTGTATATTCTGAACTGCCTCCTTTGTCACTAGTAATATACATAACATGTGATATCTGTATATTCTGAACTGCCTCCTTTGTCACTAGTAATATACATAACATGTGATATCTGTATATTCTGAACTGCCTCCACTGTCACTACTAATTTACATAACATGTGATATCTGTATATTCTGAACTGCCTTCACAGTCACTACTAAAATACATCTAATTGATTTGGTGAAATTAGGTTTTTAGGTGGTTTGCAGCAGTACTACATTAAATATGAAGGTTTGACGTTTCTTAAAGTTAAGCATTCATTCCTAATGGGCACTACACAACATGTTCCTCTAGCTTTTATAGCCTCTCAGTGCAAGACTGTAATTGTGTTTACCATTTGACTCTCTGAGAACACATTGTAGTGAACCCAATACAGCTGACTTCAGAAGAAACATCTGAAGGGCAAATTCCACGTTGGCAGAAACAGTCCAACACAGTAAATATGAATTTTGATTTCTCCTAGTTAACACGATTAACATATTGAATACAGGGATTCAACACTATACAGCTGTGTCCAAACACATTCTCAACCTTCCAGTACATTTATGTAATTTAATTAAAGAAAAGTTTAAAAGACGTAATTTCATTTTACTACCAAGCGAAAAGTATATAGTTACATAGTATATAGTATCTACTAGTTATATAGTTACAGGTGTCTACTGGTTAAATAGTTACAGGTGTCTACTGGTTAAATAGTTACAGGTGTCTACTGGTTATATAGTTGCAGGTGTCTACTGGTTATATAGTTACAGGTGTCTACTGGTTATATAGTTACAGGTGTCTACTGGTTAATAAGTTACAGGTGTCTACTGGTTAAATAGTTACAGGTGTCTACTGGTTATATAGTTACAGGTGTCTACTGGTTAAATAGTTACAGGTGTCTACTGGTTAAATAGTTACAGGTGTCTACTGGTTATAAAGTTACAGGTGTCTACTGGTTAAATAGTTACAGGTGTCTACTGGTTATATAGTTACAGGTGTCTACTGGTTATATAGTTACAGGTGTCTACTGTTTATATAGTTACAGGTGTCTACTGGTTAAATAGTTACAGGTGTCTACTGGTTATATAGTTACAGGTGTCTACTGGTTATATAGTTACAGGTGTCTACTGGTTATATAGTTACAGGTGTCTACTGGTTAAGTAGTTACAGGTGTCTACTGGTTAAATAGTTACAGGTGTCTACTGGTTAAATAGTTACAGGTGTCTACTGGTTATATAGTTACAGGTGTCTACTGGTTAAATAGTTACAGGTGTCTACTGGTTAAATAGTTACAGGTGTCTACTGGTTATATAGTTACAGGTGTCTACTGGTTATATAGTTACAGGTGTCTACTGGTTATATAGTTACAGGTGTCTACTGGTTATATAGTTACAGGTGTCTACTGGTTAAATAGTTACAGGTGTCTACTGGTTATATAGTTACAGGTGTCTACTGGTTATATAGTTACAGGTGTCTACTGGTTAAATAGTTACAGGTGTCTACTGGTTATATAGTTACAGGTGTCTACTGGTTATATAGTTACAGGTGTCTACTGGTTATATAGTTACAGGTGTCTACAGGTTATATAGTTACAGGTGTTTACTGGTTAAATAGTTATAGGTGTCTACTGGTTAAATAGTTACAGGTGTCTACTGGTTAAATAGTTACAGGTGTCTACTGGTTAAATAGTTACAGGTGTCTACTGGTTATATATTTACAGGTGTCTACTGGTTAAATAGTTACAGGTGTCTACTGGTTATATAGTTACAGGTGTCTACTGGTTATATAGTTACAGGTGTCTACTGGTTATATAGTTACAGGTGTCTACTGGTTAAATAGTTACAGGTGTCTACTGGTTAAATAGTTACAGGTGTCTACTGGTTATATAGTTACAGGTGTCTACTGGTTATATAGTTACAGGTGTCTACTGGTTATATAGTTACAGGTGTCTACTGTTTATATAGTTACAGGTGTCTACTGGTTAAATAGTTACAGGTGTCTACTGGTTATATAGTTACAGGTGTCTACTGGTTATATAGTTACAGGTGTCTACTGGTTATATAGTTACAGGTGTCTACTGGTTAAGTAGTTACAGGTGTCTACTGGTTAAATAGTTACAGGTGTCTACTGGTTAAATAGTTACAGGTGTCTACTGGTTATATAGTTACAGGTGTCTACTGGTTAAATAGTTACAGGTGCCTACTGGTTATATAGTTACAGGTGTCTACTGGTTATATAGTTACAGGTGTCTACTGGTTAAATAGTTACAGGTGTCTACTGGTTATATAGTTACAGGTGTCTACTGGTTAAATAGTTACAGGTGTCTACTGGTAAAATAGTTACAGGTGTCTACTTGTTATATAGTTACAGGTGTCTACTGGTTATATAGTTACAGGTGTCTACTGGTTAAATAGTTACAGGTGCCTACTGGTTATATAGTTACAGGTGTCTACTGGTTATATAGTTACAGGTGTCTACTGGTTAAATAGTTACAGGTGTCTACTGGTTATATAGTTACAGGTGTCTACTGGTTAAATAGTTACAGGTGTCTACTGGTAAAATAGTTACAGGTGTCTACTTGTTATATAGTTACAGGTGTCTACTGGTTATATAGTTACAGGTGTCTACTGGTTAAATAGTTACAGGTGTCTACTGGTTATATAGTTACAGGTGTCTACTGGTTATATAGTTACAGGTGTCTACTGGTTAAATAGTTACAGGTGTCTACTGGTTAAATAGTTACAGGTGTCTACTGGTTATATAGTTACAGGTGTCTACTGGTTATATAGTTACAGGTGTCTACTGGTTATATAGTTACAGGTGTCTACTGGTTATATAGTTACAGGTGTCTACTGGTTAAATAGTTACAGGTGTCTACTGGTTAAATAGTTACAGGTGTCTACTGGTTATATAGTTACAGGTGTCTACTGGTTAAATAGTTACAGGTGTCTACTGGTTAAATAGTTACAGGTGTCTACTGGTTATATAGTTACAGGTGTCTACTGGTTAAATAGTTACAGGTGCCTACTGGTTATATAGTTACAGGTGTCTACTGGTTATATAGTTACAGGTGTCTACTGGTTAAATAGTTACAGGTGTCTACTGGTTATATAGTTACAGGTGTCTACTGGTTAAATAGTTACAGGTGTCTACTGGTAAAAAAGTTACAGGTGTCTACTTGTTATATAGTTACAGGTGTCTACTGGTTATATAGTTACAGGTGTCTACTGGTTAAATAGTTACAGGTGTCTACTGGTTATATAGTTACAGGTGTCTACTGGTTATATAGTTACAGGTGTCTACTGGTTATATAGTTACAGGTGTCTACAGGTTATATAGTTACAGGTGTTTACTGGTTAAATAGTTATAGGTGTCTACTGGTTAAATAGTTACAGGTGTCTACTGGTTAAATAGTTACAGGTGTCTACTGGTTAAATAGTTACAGGTGTCTACTGGTTATATAGTTACAGGTGTCTACTGGTTATATAGTTACAGGTGTCTACTGGTTAAATAGTTACAGGTGTCTACTGGTTAAATAGTTACAGGTGTCTACTGGTTATATAGTTACAGGTGTCTACTGGTTATATAGTTACAGGTGTCTACTGGTTATATAGTTACAGGTGTCTACTGGTTAAATAGTTAATAGTAAATAGTTAATAGTAAATCACCCACCTCTAGTATATTATCTAATACATCATCCAGTAAATCACCCACCTCTAGTATATTATCTAGTACATTATCCAGTAAATCACCCACCTCTAGTATATTATCTAGTACATTATCCAGTAAATCACCCACCTCTAGTATATTATCTAATACATTATCCAGTAAATCACCCACCTCTAGTATATTATCTACTACATTATCCAGTAAATCACCCACCTCTAGTATATTATCTAGTACATTATCCAGTAAATCACCCACCTCTAGTATATTATCTAGTACATTATCCAGTAAATCACCACCTCTAGTATATTATCTAGTACATTATCCAGTAAATCACCCACCTCTAGTATATTATCTAGTACATTATCCAGTAAATCACCCACCTCTAGTATATTATCTAGTACATTATCCAGTAAATCACCCACCTCTAGTATATTATCTAGTACATTATCCAGTAAATCACCCACCTCTAGTATATTATCTAGTACATTATCCAGTAAATCACCCACCTCTAGTATATTATCTAGTACATTATCCAGTAAATCACCCACCTCTAGTATATTATCTAGTACATTATCCAGTAAATCACCCACCTCTAGTATATTATCTAATACATTATCCAGTAAATCACCCACCTCTAGTATATTATCTAATACATTATCCAGTAAATCACCCACCTCTAGTATATTATCTAATACATTATCCATAAATATCTAGTATATTATCTAGTACATTATCCAGTAAATCACCCACCTCTAGTATATTATCTAATACATTATCCAGTAAATCACAGTAAATCACACCTCTAGTATATTATCTAATACATTATCCAGTAAATCACCCACCTCTAGTATATTATCTAATACATTATCCAGTAAATCACCCACCTCTAGTATATTATCTAGTACATTATCCAGTAAATCACCCACCTCTAGTATATTATCTAATACATTATCCAGTAAATCACCCACCTCTAGTATATTATCTAGTACATTATCCAGTAAATCACCCACCTCTAGTATATTATCTAGTACATTATCCAGTAAATCACCCACCTCTAGTATATTATCTAGTACATTATCCAGTAAATCACCCACCTCTAGTATATTATCTAGTACATTATCCAGTAAATCACCCACCTCTAGTATATTATCTAATACATTATCCAGTAAATCACCCACCTCTAGTATATTATCTAGTACATTATCCAGTAAATCACCCACCTCTAGTATATTATCTAATACATCATCCAGTAAATCACCCACCTCTAGTATATTATCTAATACATTATCCAGTAAATCACCCACCTCTAGTATATTATCTACTACATTATCCAGTAAATCACCCACCTCTAGTATATTATCTAGTACATTATCCAGTAAATCACCCACCTCTAGTATATTATCTAATACATTATCCAGTAAATCACCCACCTCTAGTATATTATCTACTACATTATCCAGTAAATCACCCACCTCTAGTATATTATCTAATACATTATCCAGTAAATCACCCACCTCTAGTATATTATCTAGTACATTATCCAGTAAATCACCCACCTCTAGTATATTATCTAATACATTATCCAGTAAATCACCCACCTCTAGTATATTATCTAGTACATTATCCAGTAAATCACCCACCTCTAGTATATTATCTAGTACATTATCCAGTAAATCACCCACCTCTAGTATATTATCTAGTACATTATCCAGTAAATCACCCACCTCTAGTATATTATCTAATACATTATCCAGTAAATCACCCACCTCTAGTATATTATCTAATACATTATCCAGTAAATCACCCACCTCTAGTATATTATCTAATACATTATCCAGTAAATCACCCACCTCTAGTATATTATCTAGTACATTATCCAGTAAATCACCCACCTCTAGTATATTATCTAATACATTATCCAGTAAATCACCCACCTCTAGTATATTATCTAATACATTATCCAGTAAATCACCCACCTCTAGTATATTATCTAATACATTACCCAGTAAATCACCCACCTCTAGTATATTATCTAATACATCATCCAGTAAATCACCCACCTCTAGTATATTATCTAATACATTATCCAGTAAATCACCCACCTCTAGTATATTATCTACTACATTATCCAGTAAATCACCCACCTCTAGTATATTATCTAGTACATTATCCAGTAAATCACCCACCTCTAGTATATTATCTAATACATTATCCAGTAAATCACCCACCTCTAGTATATTATCTACTACATTATCCAGTAAATCACCCACCTCTAGTATATTATCTAATACATTATCCAGTAAATCACCCACCTCTAGTATATTATCTAGTACATTATCCAGTAAATCACCCACCTCTAGTATATTATCTAATACATTATCCAGTAAATCACCCACCTCTAGTATTTTATCTAGTACATTATCCAGTAAATCACCCACCTCTAGTATATTATCTAATACATTATCCAGTAAATCACCCACCTCTAGTATATTATCTAATACATTATCCAGTAAATCACCCACCTCTAGTATATTATCTAATACATTATCCAGTAAATCACCCACCTCTAGTATATTATCTAGTACATTATCCAGTAAATCACCCACCTCTAGTATATTATCTACATTACATTATCTAGTATATTATCAGTACAACCCAGTAAATCACCCACCTCTAGTATATTATCTAATACATTATCCAGTAAATCACCCACCTCTAGTATATTATCTACTACATTATCCAGTAAATCACCCACCTCTAGTATATTATCTAAGTACATTATCCAGTAAATCACCCACCTCTAGTATATATTATCTAAAGTACATTATCCAGTAAATCACCCACCTCTAGTATATTATCTAGTACATTATCCAGTAAATCACCCACCTCTAGTATATTATCTAGTACATTATCCAGTAAATCACCCACCTCTAGTATATTATCTAGTACATTATCCAGTAAATCACCCACCTCTAGTATATTATCTAATACATTATCCAGTAAATCACCCACCTCTAGTATATTATCTAGTACATTATCCAGTAAATCACCCACCTCTAGTATATTATCTAATACATTATCCAGTAAATCACCCACCTCTAGTATATTATCTAATACATTATCCAGGTAAATCACCCACCTCTGGATATATTCTAATACATTATCCAGTAAAGTATATTATCTAGTACATTATCCAGTAAATCACCCACCTCTAGTATATTATCTAATACATTATCCAGTAAATCACCCACCTCTAGTATATTATCTAGTACATAATACATTATCCAGTAAATCACCCACCTCTAGTATATTATCTAGTATAGTATATTATCTAATACATTATCTAATACATTATCCAGTAAATCACCCACCTCTAGTATATTATCTAATACATTATCCAGTAAATCACCCACCTCTAGTATATTATCTAGTACATTATCCAGTAAATCACCCACCTCTAGTATATTATCTAATACATTATCCAGTAAATCACCCACCTCTAGTATATTATCTAATACATTATCCAGTAAATCACCCACCTCTAGTATATTATCTAATACATTATCCAGTAAATCACCCACCTCTAGTATATTATCTATATACATTATCCAGTAAATCACCCACTGTATATATATCCTCTAGTATATTATCTAGTACATTATCCAGTAAATCACCCACCTCTAGTATATTATCTAATACATTATCCAGTAAATCACCCACCTCTAGTATATTATCTAGTACATTATCCAGTAAATCCAGTATCCACAGTTGGGTAGCCTACCAGGTAACCCAACTCTAGATATATTCCTATATAATATATTTCTCTGATAGGGTTCTAGTAACAGGTAACCCAACTGTGGATATATTCCTTATATAATATATTTCTCTGATAGGGTTCTAGTAACAGGTAACCCAACTGTGGATATATTCCTTATATAATATATTTCTCTGATAGGGTTCTAGTAACAGGTAACCCAACTGTGGATATATTCCTTATATAATATATTTCTCTGATAGGGTTCTAGTAACAGGTAACCCAACTGTGGATATATTCCTTATATAATATATTTCTTTGATAGGGTTCTAGTAACAGGTAACCCAACTGTGGATATATTCCCTATATAATATATTTCTCTGATAGGTTCTAGTAACAGGTAACCCAACTGTGGATATATTCCTATATAATATATGATAGGGTTCTCTAACCCAACTGTGGATATATTCCTATATAATATATTTCTCTGATAGGGTTCTAGTAACAGGTAACCCAACTGTGGATATATTCCCTATATAATATATTTCTCTGATAGGGTTCTAGTAACAGGTAACCCAACTGTGGATATATTCCTTATATAATATATTTCTCTGATAGGGTTCTAGTAACAGGTAACCCAACTGTGGATATATTCCCTATATAATATATTTCTCTGATAGGGTTCTAGTAACAGGTAACCCAACTGTGGATATATTCCCTATATAATATATAACAGGTAACCCAACTGTGGTGATAGGGTTCTAGTAACAGGTTAACCCAACTGTGGATATATTCCCTATATAATATATTTCTCTGATACTGTGGATATATTAACCCAACTGTGATATATTCCTTATATAATATATTTCTTTGATAGGGTTCTAGTAACAGGTAACCCAACTGTGGATATATTCCTTATATAATATATTTCTCTGATAGGGTTCTAGTTAACCCAACCCTATATAATATATTTCTTTGATAGGGTTCTAGTAACAGGTAACCCAACTGTGGATATATTCCCTATATAATATATTTCTCTGATAGGGTTCTAGTAACAGGTAACCCAACTGTGGATATATTCCCTATATAATATATTTCTCTGATAGGGTTCTAGTAACAGGTAACCCAACTGTGGATATATTCTTTGATAGGGTTCTATATAATATATATTCTCTCTGATAGGGTTCCAAGATATATTCCTTATATAATATACTGATAGGGTTCTAGTAACAGGTAACCCAACTGTGGATATATTCCTTATATAATATATTTCTCTGATAGGGTTCTAGTAACAGGTAACCCAACTGTGGATATATTCCTTATATAATATATTTCTCTGATAGGGTTCTAGTATATAATATATTTCTCTCTGATAGGGTTCTAGTAACAGTATATTTCTCTGATAGGGTTCTAGTAACCCAACTGTGGATATATTCCTTATATAATATATTTCTCTGATAGGGTTCTAGTAACAGGTAACCCAACTGTGGATATATTCCCTATATAATATATTTCTCTGATAGGGTTCTAGTAACAGGTAACCCAACTGTGGATATATTCCTATATAATATATTTCTCTGATAGGGTTCTAGTAACAGGTAACCCAACTGTGGATATATTCCCTATATAATATATTTCTCTGATAGGGTTCTAGTAACAGGTAACCCAACTGTGGATATATTCCTTATATAATATATTTCTCTGATAGGGTTCTAGTAACAGGTAACCCAACTGTGGATATATTCCCTATATAATATATTTCTCTGATAGGGTTCTAGTAACAGGTAACCCAACTGTGGATATATTCCCTATATAATATATTTCTCTGATAGGGTTCTAGTAACAGGTTATTCATGGGATCATATTTGAAACGTTTCCATATTTAATGTCTGAGTGCAGCTTGGCCTCCTTAATTTAAACTAAAATCACCAAGTGTTGAGACTCCATGATGAAGTCATTTCTTTATATTACTGTGAATCGCTTAGTTGCATTTCCTGGGGTTGTAGGTCACAAATGCCACCCTATTTTCTATGTAGTGCTCTTAATTAGACCATCGCCCAGAGAGACAATGGTGAGACTTGTGACGTCCTCAATTTATGCGATATGAATGGGAATGTACCTTTATATGCGATATGAATGGGAATGTACCTTTATATGCGATATGAATGGGAATGTACCTTTATATGCGATATGAATGGGAATGACTTTATATTATATTCACATAGATATTAAATATGTTCTGTATCTTTAAATATGGACATTGCCCAAATTGTATCCAATTTCCTTTACGGCATGCTTCCACAAGCTTCTGTTAGACATAGTGAATGCTGCTGGGAGGAGGCTGTCATTGAGAAGTGGGCTACCATCAAAGAAGAAGGAAATGAACCTGGATTTAAAGTCATTATAATGCTTCACTGCTCTATTTTTCTCATTTACAGAGTTTAATGATAGGTAATGAAAAACATATACTCAGAGGAGTTCTTTAATTTGCAGGAGTTTAGAATAATATGTTTCACAGAGAGAGAGACTAGTTAATATAGAGGGAAAAGGAAGAGTAGGGAAACAGAACAAAAACAGGCTGTGTAGATTCTATTAATAACTTGATTACTGGGCCTTAATTCATAAATCTAACCATCTGTTCAGTTTTACAAATGACAATATTTGTATTTTGTAAATGGTAATAATGTGTGCGTGTGTGTGTATGCAAATCTATCTTCATTCTCCAATCGAAAAAATATACTGAAACAAGCAGTAGCAATAAATACCACAAGTGTAAAAATATAGATCAGCATGACAGTCAGACTAAACAACTAATATCTGGCAACACAACCAGTCAGTCAGTCAATCAGTAGAAAGACATAATACCTGGCAACACAACCAGTCAGTCAGTCAATCAGTAGAAAGACATAATACCTGGCAACACAACCAGTCAGTCAGTCAGTCAGTCAATCAGTAGAAAGACATAATACCTGGCAACACAACCAGTCAGTCAGACAGACAGTCAATCAATAGAAAGACATAATACCTGGCAACACAACCAGTCAGTCAGTCAGACTAAAGACATAATACCTGGCAACACAACCAGTCAGTCAGTCAGACTAAAGACATAATACCTGGCAACACAACCAGTCAGTCAGTCAGTCAGTCAATAGAAAGACATAATACCTGGCAACACAACCAGTCAGTCAGACAGTCAGTCAATAGAAAGACATAATACCTGGCAACACAACCAGTCAGTCAGTCAGTCAGTAGAAATACCCATTTCCCATGTTGTGGCTGTAAAAGAGAATATGCTCCCAGTCAACTTAACTGGCAAAACAAATGGTTGAATAAAACAGAATCAACAGTCAAAGCAGAGCTGTGCTGATATATGAATATAGGACTGCTTCTACTTGTCAGGTTCTCTCCATGGAAAGTATGTTCAATGCTATACACATAGATAATGTGGAAGCTGAGATGTGGAAGATGAGATGTGGAAGGTGAGATGTGGAAGCTGAGATGTGGAAGCTGAGATGTGGAAGCTGAGATGTGGAAGCTGAGATGTGGAAGCTGAGATGTGGAAGCTGAGATGTGGAAGCTGAGATTTAGAAGATGAGATGTACTGGAATACAAGTGCTTAACAGTGAGCTTTTGCCTTCAGTGTCTGTAAAGCACTTTGTGACCACAACTGAAGTGATTGGGTTTGAATAAATATATATTGACTGATTGTGAGATTGTTCAGTGTGTAACATTGAAATATGTTTTTGTTTTTCTTATTTGGATAAATAGATTTTGTCTTTTTCCAACATTATTGCTAAAGCACTAAAAGGTGATACGGTTTCTCTTTCCCTTTTAAAAATATATTTAACAATAGCCACACATCAAAAATTATAATCAGAAATGATATTGGACAGACAGAAAATAATGCCATTATCAACACACACACGTAATTCCTTTATTAAGAAAGCAAATGAACATGCAACTGTTGTGGTTATTTCTCTAATGTGGACGTATGCACTGATTCTGATGTTTTTATCTGACTGTTCATAGTGACTGAGTGTGATTTAATCAGGCCTCACAGATATTACGTTTCCATTATGTATGACATAATGCTTGGTGTCATGGCCTTATTGTCCCAGCAGACAGAGGGCACTATAATATTCATGTTGAGGAAAACAAGGTTATGTCCCAAATGACTCTCTACAATTTAAAGTGCACTAATATCGACAAACACTCATTTCATTACTTTAGATTATTGCCACATTTCGGTGCTGTCTGGCCTGTGGACTATTCTCTAAACTATGTAATTTACAGGATATGTTCCCTTTCTTATTTGGGATCAACCCATTTGTGACTGTTTTTCACCCCGATGTTAAGGTAAGCCTGTGTCTGTCCTCATCCACAGGGTCGCAATCTGTCTGTCCTCATCCCCAGGATCGCAATCTGTCTGTCCTCATCCACAGGGTCGTGATCTGTCTGTCCTCATCCACAGGGTCGTGATCTGTCTGTCCTCATCCACAGGGTCGTGATCTGTCTGTCCTCATCCACAGGGTCGTGATCTGTCTGTCCTCATCCCCAGGGTCGTGATCTGTCTGTCCTCATCCACAGGGTCGTGATCTGTCTGTCCTCATCCACAGGGTCGTGATCTGTCTGTCCTCATCCACAGGGTCGTGATCTGTCTGTCGTCATCCCCAGGGTCGTGATCTGTCTGTCCTCATCCCCAGGGTCGTGATCTGTCTGTCCTGATCCACAGGGTCGTGATCTGTCTGTCCTCATCCACAGGGTCGTGATCTGTCTGTCCTCATCCACAGGGTCGTGATCTGTCTGTCCTCATCCACAGGGTCGTGATCTGTCTGTCCTCATCCACAGGGTCGTGATCTGTCTGTCCTCATCCCCAGGGTCGTGATATGTTTGTCCTCATCCCCAGGGTCGTGATCTGTCTGTCCTCATCCACAGGGTCGTGATCTGTCTGTCCTCATCCACAGGGTCGTGATCTGTCTGTCCTCATCCACAGGGTCTAGATCTGTCTGTCCTCATCCACAGCCTTGTTCAATATATAGGAGGTTCCAGCCCTGTGACATAATTTCATTAGGATTAGGAGCAGCATGTGTCTTTCCAGAATACAAGAGAGCTAATCAGTGCATAGATGAGTACTAATACACAAAGAGAATGGATCGGCAGAAAAGGGTGAGTGGGAGAACAAAAGAGGGTGAGAGGAAAGAGCAAGAGAGAAGGAGAGGGTGAGAGGAGAGAGGAAGAGGGTGAGAGGAGAGATCAAGAGAGGAGAGGGTGAGAGGAGAGAGGAAGAGAGAAAGAGAGGGTGAGAAATTAGACAGAAGCAGAGAGAACAGAACAGAGGAGATGGAGAAAGGAGGACGCTCTTGGCAGAGCAGAAAGGAGGACGCTCGTCTTGGCAGAGCAGAAAGGAGGACGCTCTTGGCAGAGCAGAAAGGAGGACGCTCGTCTTGGCAGAGCAGAAAGGAGGACGCTCTTGGCACTGCAGAAAGGAGGACGCTCTTGGCACTGCAGAAAGGAGGACGCTCTTGGCACTGCAGAAAGGAGGACGCTCTTGGCAGAGCAGAAAGGAGGACGCTCGTCTTGGCAGAGCAGAAAGGAGGATGCTCTTGGCACACATCCCCAGTCTTCCCGGCAATCTATTCCAATTGGACCCTCCCACTCTCCTCCCCCTTTCCCTCTCCTTTGATTGGTACCCTTTAAGGGAGGGAGGGAGGGAGGGAGAGAGAGGGAGACATAGAGAGAGAGAGATAGAGAGCTGGAGGGAGGGAGAGAGAGAGACGGAGGGAGGGAGGGAGAGAGGGAGGGAGGGAGGGAGAGACGGAGGGAGAGAGAGAGAGAGAGACTGATGCTGTTAGTAATCAACCAGGGATCCTTTACAGGACATTTAGAGTCCCAAATTGCATCATGATCTCTATGTGGCACATCTATCTCTGATGGCGTCTGTAAAAACAGCTCCCTACATAGGGGACAAAGGTGTGGTTGGGGATACAGAGTTACTCAAGGGTAAGTGCAGGCCTTCAGAGGTGAACGGCGTTCCCCAGCCAGGCCATTCATCACCGTGGCGATGGAGAAAGGGATCACGATGTGAATGTAAAGTGGGAGGTGCTGATTCATTCAGCGTACTGGCTCTGGTCCCCGACCCGTAGTTTACCAATCCTAAACAGGTCCTTTGGAGCTGATAGTTCTGTTTTATTGCTGGAACTCACCATGAATATATTAGTTACTGGAACTGTGCACAAGACGTTGGTCATATTTCTGACTGGATCTGATGATAATTGGTCTTGGTTCTAGCCCCGTTCTTTCTTCTTCCAGATTGTGTCCTTGTCTTCTCCTATTTACAGGCAGCAACCTGTTAACGTCTCCATCCATCAATAGCCTCTCTCTCTTCGTCCACCCTTCCTCCTCTAACAACATCACTTCTATTAGCCAGTGCTAATGGTCTCACAGTGTAACCACTCATAATTATGCTAAGCACATCCTGCTAGCTAGCGCTCTAACCTCCCTCTGGATGCTTGGTGTCTGTGTTCACATTCTACTGACCTGCTAGGAACCCAGAGATATATGGACAATCTGACCTTGTGGGGAGCTTTAACTGGTCCACATGAGGAACAATGCTCTTTCTGGCTCGGGTTTTAGTTTACAGTTATAGTTACTTGGGATAGAGAAAGCATTAGGATTATAGAGTTAATAAATACGGTGTTAGGTCGAGGTAAGAGCAGATAGGGAAGATATAGTGTAATGAATGGAACGTTATCGTATGTGTGTGCGTGAATGTGTACGTGTGTGTGTGTGAATGTGTACGTGTGTGTGTGTGTGAATGTGTGCGCGAATGTGTACATGAATGTGTGCGTGAATGTGTACGTGTGTGTGAATGTGTACGTGTGTGTGTGTGAATGTGTGTGTGAATGTGTGCGTGCGTGCGCATGTGTGTGGGTGCGTGTGTATGTGTGCGTGTGTGTGGGTGCGTGTGTATGTGTGCGTGTGCGTGGGTGCGTGTGTGTGTGCGTGGGCATGTGTTCGTGTGAGTGCGTGTCTGTGTGTGTGTGTGTGTGTGTGTGCTTGTGTCAAAGTGAACTGCCCTACCTGGATGGAAGATACATTGATGAATGGAAGATGGGTGATATTTTCTGTTTTCCCAGTCAGACTTGTATTTATGTACTCCCCTCAAAAACAACAAAAACAAAGTAACAATAAAAGACAGATAGTCCAGGAGAGAAAGACAGAAAGGAAGACCGTAGTATAGACAGTGAGACAAAGGGTAAAAGGAGAAAGATTAAGCAATGGACAGAGAAAATGCATGGAACGACAGAGCTAAAAACAGACAGAAATATAGAAAGATAAAGAGAGATAGAGAGTGTTCGTTTTCCTATTCGGCTAAACCATCCATCAATATGTCCATGACTTATGTGGTCTTAAATCATGATGTGTGTGTGTGTGTGTGTGTGTATGTTTGTGTGTGTGTGTGTGTGTCACTATGTGCAGCATTTCATTTGTCTCTTGATGATGGATGATTTTGGGTCTCAGGACAGAATCATAAACAGAAGGTTTGACCTGTAGTTTACTGTAGTGAAGTACAGAAGGTTTGACCTGTAGTTTTCTGTAGTGAAGTACAGCAGGTTTGACCTGTAGTTTACTGTAGTAAAGGACAGAAGGTTTGACCTGTAGTTTACTGAAGTGAAGTACAGAAGGTTTGACCTGTAGTTTACTGTAGTGAAGTACAGAAGGTTTGACCTGTAGTTTACTGTAGTAAAGTACAGAAGGTTTGACCTGTAGTTTTCTGTAGTGAAGTACAGAAGGTTTGACCTGTAGTTTACTGTAGTAAAGGACAGAAGGTTTGACCTGTAGTTTACTGTAGTAAAGTACAGAAGGTTTGACCTGTAGTTTACTGTAGTGAAATACAGAAGGTTTGACCTGTAGTTTACTGTAGTGAAATACAGAAGGTTTGACCTGTAGTGAAGTACAGAAGGTTTGACCTGTAGTGAAGTACAGAAGGTTTGACCTGTAGTTTACTGTAGTAAAGTACAGAAGGTTTGACCTGTAGTTTTCTGTAGTGAAGTACAGAAGGTTTGACCTGTAGTTTACTGTAGTAAAGGACAGAAGGTTTGACCTGTAGTTTACTGTAGTGAAATACAGAAGGTTTGACCTGTAGTGAAGTACAGAAGTTTTGACCTGTAGTGAAGTACAGAAGGTTTGACCTGTAGTTCACTGTAGTGAAATACAGAAGGTTTGACCTGTAGTTTACTGTAGTGAAGTACAGAAGGTTTGACCTGTAGTTTACTGTAGTGAAGTACAGAAGGTTTGACCTGTAGTTTACTGTAGTGAAGTACAGAAGGTTTGACCTGTAGTTTACTGTAGTGAAGTACAGCAGGTTTGACCTGTAGTTTACTGTAGTAAAGGACAGAAGGTTTGACCTGTAGTTTACTGTAGTGAAGTACAGCAGGTTTGACCTGTAGTTTACTGTAGTAAAGGACAGAAGGTTTGACCTGTAGTTTACTGTAGTAAAGTACAGAAGGTTTGACCTGTAGTTTTCTGTAGTGAAGTACAGAAGGTTTGACCTGTAGTTTACTGTAGTAAAGGACAGAAGGTTTGACCTGTAGTTTACTGTAGTAAAGTACAGAAGGTTTGACCTGTAGTTTACTGTAGTGAAATACAGAAGGTTTGACCTGTAGTTTACTGTAGTGAAATACAGAAGGTTTGACCTAGTAGTAAAGTACAGAAGGTTTGACCTGTAGTGAAGTTCAGAAGGTTTGACCTGTAGTTTACTGTAGTAAAGGACAGAAGGTTTGACCTATAGTTTTCTGTAGTAAAGTACAGAAGGTTTGACCTGTAGTTTACTGTAGTAAAGGACAGAAGGTTTGACCTGTAGTTTACTGTAGTAAATACAGAAGGTTTGACCTGTGTGAAGTACAGAAGTTTGACCTGTAGTGAAGTACAGAAGGTTTGACCTGTAGTTTACTGTAGTAAAGTACAGAAGGTTTGACCTGTAGTTTACTGTAGTGAAGTACAGAAGGTTTGACCTGTAGTTTACTGTAGTAAAGGACAGAAGGTTTGACCTGTAGTTTACTGTAGTAAAATACAGAAGGTTTGACCTGTAGTGAAGTACAGAAGGTTTGACCTGTAGTTTACTGTAGTGAAGTACAGAAGGTTTGACCTGTAGTTCACTGTAGTAAAGTACAGAAGGTTTGACCTGTAGTTTACTGTAGTGAAGTACAGAAGGTTTGACCTGTAGTGAAGTACAGAAGGTTTGACCTGTAGTTTACTGTAGTGAAGTACAGAAGGTTTGACCTGTAGTTTACTGTAGTGAAGTACAGAAGGTTTGACCTGTAGTTTACTGTAGTGAAGTACAGAAGGTTTGACCTGTAGTTTACTGTAGTAAAATACAGAAGGTTTGACCTGTAGTTTACTGTAGTGAAGTACAGAAGGTTTGACCTGTAGTTTACTGTAGTGAAGTACAGAAGGTTTGACCTGTAGTTTACTGTAGTGAAGTACAGAAGGTTTGACCTGTAGTTTACTGTAGTAAAGTACAGAAGGTTTGACCTGTAGTTCACTGTAGTGAAGAAGGTTTGACCTGTAGTAAAGTACAGAAGGTTTGACCTGTAGTTTACTGTAGTGAAGTACAGAAGGTTTGACCTGTAGTTTACTGTAGTGAAGTACAGAAGGTTTGACCTGTAGTTTACTGTAGTGAAGTACAGAAGGTTTGAACTGTAGTTTACTGTAGTGAAGTACAGAAGGTTTGACATGTAGTTTACTGTAGTGAAGTACAGAAGGTTTGACCTGTAGTTTACTGTAGTGAAGTACAGAAGGTTTGAACTGTAGTTTACTGAAGTGAAGTACAGAAGGTTTGACCTGTAGTTTTTTGTAGTGATATCAGTTTATTACCTGTATAAAATACACCTGTCTACAGAAGCAATCAACCAGATTCCAAACTCTCCACTACAGTCAAGACTAAAGAACTGTCCAAGGTTGTAGACCTACAGAAGGCTGGAATGGGATAAACACCACCGATCTGTCCAAGGTTGTAGACCTACAGAAGGCTGGAATGGGATAAACACCACCGATCTGTCCAAGGTTGTAGACCTACAGAAGGCTGGAATGGGATAAACACCACCGATCTGTCCAAGGTTGTAGACCTACAGAAGGCTGGAATGGGATAAACACCACCGATCTGTCCAAGGTTGTAGACCTACAGAAGGCTGGAATGGGATAAACACCACCGAACTGTCCAAGGTTGTAGATCTACAGTGTATGATATATGTGCAGTGTATGATATATGTGCAGTGTATGAATATATGTGCAGTGTATGAATATATGTGCAGTGTATGATATATGTGCAGTGTATGATATATGTGCAGTGTGTAATGATCTGCCCTTAGGGCAGACGACAAGCAGCAGACACAGGCGCAGAGAATCCCTTTAAATGTATTTATTATCTCCAGGACAGGCAAAACAGGCACCAGAACTGGAAACTTAACAAGACACAGAAACAAAACATCAGAAGAGAAACAGATCACATCCCCTAAAATACAGGCCTACCTCTACTCCACCCTACCAAAGACAACTAACCAGCACAGGAAAACATTGACACAAAAGATTCCTACAAACACATAACGAAATAACCAGCCTATGAATAAACACAGACACGAAACATTCCTACACACAAAGAACTAACAATCATAGAACTAACACAGACCACGTACCTTAACAAGACAATGACCCGACAAACACACAGGAAAACAGGGAAGACTAAATACTAAACATAACGAGGACTAACAAGCAACAGGTGAGAAAAAGGGCGGGAAAATTAAGATAATAGGGGAAATTAAGGTACCAGGATGAAACACTATGAACACCCACAAGATGGAGACAAACAAGCACACCACGACACAGGAACACCCGGGAACACCCGTGAACCATGACAGTACCCCCCCCTCAAGGCGCGGCTCCAGAAGCGCCAAAAAACAACAACTAAAACCCCGGCTACGAATTGCAGCGGGGAGGCGGCAGAGGTGGGGTGGGATGGAGGCGAGAAACAAAAAACCTGGAACGGGGACAGAGTCAAGGGAATAGTGCAGTTACTCCGGGGGCAAGCGGAGGCCTAGAGGACAGTGCCAGCAAGACACAGAGTCAGGAGGCCGGACAGGAGAGGGCGGAGCAGAGACCCGGCCGGGCGGATGCGGGTCGGGAGGCCGTAACGGCTGAGGCGGGGCAGAGGACAGGACGGGCGGATACGGGTCAGGAGGCCGGACAGGCGTAGGCGGAGCAGAGGTCCGGAAGGACGGATGAGGGTCAGGAGGCCGGACAGGCAAGGACAGCTCGGGCGACCGGACAGGCAAGGACGGCGGGTCAGGTGGTCTACCCGGCAGGAGTGGGTCAGGAGGTCTACCCGGCGGGAGCGGGTCAGGAGGTCTACCCGGCGGGAGCGGGTCAGGAGGTCGACCCGGCGGATGCAGGTCAGAAGGCAGATCAGGAGGGTGCAGGTCTGGAGGTCGACCAGGCAGAGACGGGTCAGGAGGCAGTGCCGGAGGAGACGGGTCAGGAGGCAGTGCCGGAGGAGACGGGTCAGGAGGCAGTGCCGGAGGAGACGGGTCAGGAGGCAGGGCCGGAGGAGACGGGTCAGGAGGCAGGGCCGGAGGAGACGGTTCAGGTGGCAGGGCCGGAGGACACGGCTCAGGTGGCCGTGCCGGAGGACACGGCTCAGGTGGCCGGGCCGGAGGACACGGCTCAGGCTCAGGGCCGTGCCGGAGGACACGGCTCAGGCCGGAGGACACGGCCAGGAGGGCTCCGTGCCGGAGGACACGGCTCAGGTGGCCGTGCCGGAGGACACGGTTCAGGTGGTCGGGGAACCGGCTTTGGCCCGGCAACAGTCCTTGGCCCGGAAACAGTCCTTGGCCCGGAAACAGTCCTTGGCCCGGAAACAGTCCTTGGCCCGGAAACAGTCCTTGGCCCGGAAACAGTCCTTGGCCCGGGAACTGGCTCGGCCAGGATGACGGCCTCGGGCATTGGACAGGGCTCGAAAACAGGACGGGGCTCGAGGACAGGACGGGGGCCGAGGACAGGTGTGGTCTGGAGAACAGAACCGGACAGGAAAGCCGGAATGGGTCCAGACTGAGGGACGAGGGCGAGCTCTGGCCCGAGGGCGAGCTCTTGAACTGGCTCAGGCTGTGGAAAGGACTCAGGCTGGGGAAAGGACTCCGACAAGGAGGCTGTAGGGAGATCGGGGTCGGGAGTGAGCTCGGGACAGCGACAGACACGGGGACAGCGACAGACACGGGGACAGCGACAGACCAGGGGAACTGGCTCAGGCAGGGGAACTGGCTCAGGCAGGGGAACTGGCTCAGGCAGGGGAACTGGCTCAGGCAGGGGAACTGGCTCAGGCAGGGGAACTGGCTCAGGCAGGGGAACTGGCTCAGGCAGGGGAACTGGCTCAGGCAGGGGAACTGGCTCAGGCAGGGGAACTGGCTCAGGCAGGGGAACTGGCTCAGGCAGGGAGGTTGAGACTGACTCCAAAAGCAGAAGGAATTGGGGCGCACGGCCGAAAAACCGTGGCACCAGGTACCTCAGGGCCGGTAGCGGAAGCCCTCCTTGCCGCGCCCTCCACTGGAAGAATTCCCCGAACAACCCTCTCTTCTCCTCCGGGTCAAACCCTGCCCCCTCCATCCATGTCATATAGTCCAGAAAAACCTCTTCGTCCTCCCGCAAAGCCCCTTCAATGGCCCTATAAGCCGCCGGAGGTGGAGTTGGTGGGCAGGACGGCGGTGAGGCAGTTAGCTGAGCCAACCGATCGGTGGCCATCCTGGGTGCCGGACTGACAGTCCTCTGGAGTGACGGAGCGGCAGCAATCATCAACTGCGGGGCGGCAGCCATCTTGTGCTGCGGGGCGGCAGCCATCTTGTGCTGCGGGGCGGCAGCCATCTTGTGCTGCGGGGGCGCGGCAGCCATCTTGTGCTGCGGGGGCGCGGCAGCCATCTTGTGCTGCGGAGCGCGGCAGCCATCTTGTGCTGCGGAGGCGCGGCAGCCATCTTGTGCTGCGGAGGCGCGGCAGCCATCTTGTGCTGCGGGCGCGGCAGCCATCTTGTGCTGCGGAGGCGCGGCAGCCATCTTGTGCTGCGGAGGCGCGGCAGCCATCTTGTGCTGCGGAGGCGCGGCAGCCATCTTGTGCTGCGGAGGCGCGGCAGCCATCTTGTGCTGCGGAGGCGCGGCAGCCATCTTGTGCTGCGGAGGCGCGGCAGCCATCTGGAGCGACGGCGGAGACTCTAGGCCCAGCTTGATGTAGTGCTCCCGGCTGAGTCTCTCTACCTCGTCCTCCTCCCAGCACTCGTCCTCCAATTCCTCCTCGGAGTCGGAGTACTGCCATTCTCTCCACTCCCGCGGTGCCCCGTCGTTCGCCGGCAGCCAAACAGCCAGTGAAGGGAACGCTTGTGGGGGGAGAGGTGGTCCGCGCCGTATAGCGCACACCTACAGGCAGCTCAGCTGGCTGAGCACAGGCAGATGCTCTGCCCTTCATTCTCCGCTGTGTCATTCTAGGTCGGGTCATTCTGTAACGATCTGCCCTTAGGGCAGACGACAAGCAGCAGACACAGGCGCAGAGAATCCCTTTAAATGTATTTATTATCTCCAGGACAGGCAAAACAGGCACCAGAACTGGAAACTTAACAAGACACAGAAACAAAACATCAGAAGAGAAACAGATCACATCCCCTAAAATACAGGCCTACCTCTACTCCACCCTACCAAAGACAAAACTAACCAGCACAGGAAAACATTGACACAAAAGATTCCTACAAACACATAACGAAATAACCAGCCTATGAATAAACACAGACACGAAACATTCCTACACACAAAGAACTAACAATCATAGCACTAACACAGACCACGTACCTTAACAAGACAATGACCCGACAAACACACAGGAAAACAGGGAAGACTAAATACTAAACATAACGAGGACTAACAAGCAACAGGTGAGAAAAAGGGCGGGAAAATTAAGATAATAGGGGAAATTAAGGTACCAGGATGAAACACTAGGAACACCCACAAGATGGAGACAAACAAGCACACCACGACACAGGAACACCCGGGAACCATGACACAGTGTCTAAATTAATGTGCAGTGTATGAATATATGTGCAGTGTATGAATATATGTGCAGTGTATGAATATATGTGCAGTGTATGAATATATGTGCAGTGTATGAATATATGTGCAGTGTATGAATATATGTGCAGTGTATGAATATATGTGCAGTGTATGAATATATGTGCAGTGTATGAATATATGTGCAGTGTATGAATATATGTGCAGTGTATGAATATATGTGCAGTGTATGAATATATGTGCAGTGTATGAATATATGTGCAGTGTATGAATATATGTGCAGTGTATGAATATATGTGCAGTGTATGAATATATGTGCAGTGTATGAATATATGTGCAGTGTATGAATATATGTGCAGTGTATGAATATATGCGCAGTGGAAAAAAACAATTGGAATACTGGGAATGTGGGTTAAGTCACCCTTTTCCAGTAAAGCGGTGTGTCTGCTGGCTGGTGTGATCACAGTGTGCCCTGAGCAGAGCCATACTATACATTGACCCCGGTCTAATGTAGTGCCCTATATAGGAAATAGGGTGTGATATGACCGTGGGCCTTTGTACACATCTCATGGAACTAGTCAATGATTGGATCTGCATCTGGTTTATGAAGGTACGAAGACAGATGGAGCTGCTTAACTGAATGAGAGTGATTATGGCAGCTAGCTGTACGTGTATGTGTTAATGCATGTGTTGGTTTGTGTGTTTGTGTGTGTGTTACTGTTCATATAAACGCAGGTGTGTGAATGTGTGTGTGTGTGTTACTGTTCATATAAACACATGTGTGTGAATGTGTGTGTGTGTGTGTTACTGTTCATATAAACACATGTGTGTGAATGTGTGTGTGTGTGTGTGTTACTGTTCATATAAACACATGTGTGTGAATGTGTGTGTGTGTTACTGTTCATATAAACGCAGGTGTGTGAATGTGTGTGTGTGTTACTGTTCATATAAACACATGTGTGTGTGTGTGAATGTGTGTGTGTGTGTGTGTTACTGTTCATATAAACACATGTGTGTGTGAATGTGTGTGTGTGTGTGTGTTACTGTTCATATAAACGCATGTGTCTGAATGTGTGTGTGTGTTACTGTTCATATAAACACATGTGTGTGTGTGTGTGTGTGTTACTGTTCATATAAACGCAGGTGTGTGAATGTGTGTGTGTGTTACTGTTCATATAAACACATGTGTGTGAAAGTGTGTGTGTGTGTTACTGTTCATATAAACACATGTGTGTGAATGTGATTAGTTATTACAGCAACACTATAGGGAATAGAAGCAGAGTCTATCTATTAAATACACTGATGAGCCAAAACATTATAACCGCTCAAGTACTTTTCATTGATGACTTCCTAACAAGGGCTCATGTCAAGGTAATTCAACAATCAGTTCACATAGTCAATGTGTTGGATGCAGGAGTAAAGACCTGAGGAGAAATGGGCAGGAGTAAAGACCTGAGGAGAAATGGACAGGAGTAAAGATCTGAGGAGAAATGGACAGGAGTAAAGACCTGAGGAGAAATGGACAGGAGTAAAGACCTGAGGAGAAATGGACAGGAGTAAAGACCTGAGGAGAAATGGGCAGGAGTAAAGACCTGAGGAGAAATGGACAGGAGTAAAGACCTGAGGAGAAATGGGCAGGAGTAAAGACCTGAGGAGAAATGGGCAGGAGTAAAGACCTGAGGAGAAATGGGCAGGAGTAAAGACCTGAGGAGAAATGGACAGGAGTAAAGACCTGAGGAGAAATGGGCAGGAGTAAAGACCTGAGGAGAAATGGGCAGGAGTAAAGACCTGAGGAGAAATGGACAGGAGTAAAGACCTGAGGAGAAATGGACAGGAGTAAAGACCTGAGGAGAAATGGACAGGAGTAAAGATCTGAGGAGAAATGGACAGGAGTAAAGACCTGAGGAGAAATGGACAGGAGTGAAGACCTGAGGAGAAATGGACAGAAGTAAAGATCTGAGGAGAAACGTCTGTTACACGTCTGTTACACGTCTGTAATATGTCTGTTACACGTCTGTAATATGTCTGTTACACGTCTGTAATACGTCTGTTACACGTCTGTTACACGTCTGTTATACGTCTGTAGTACGTCTGTTACACGTCTGTTACACGTCTGTTATACGTCGTCTGTATACGTCTACACGTCTGTTACACGCCTGTTCTGTTATACGTCTGTAATACGTCTGTTACACGTCTGTTACAGGTCTGTTACACGTACGTCTGTAATACGTCTGTTACACGTCTGCTACATGTCTGTTACATGTCTGTAATACGTCTGTTACACGTCTGTTACACGTCTGTTACACATCTGTAATATGTCTGTTACACGTCTGTTACACGTCTGTAATACGTCTGTTACAGGTCTGTTACAGGTCTGTTACACGTCTGTTATACGTCTGTAATACGTCTGTTACACGTCTGCTACATGTCTGTTACACGTCTTTTACACGTCTGTTACACGTCTGTTACACGTCTGTTACACGTCTGCTACACGTCTGTTACACGTCTGCTACATGTCTGTAACACGTCTGTTACACGTCTGTTACACGTCTATCTAGATATAAGACTCCAGGTTCTAGTTAATAGTCCTTTACAATAATAATGTCTACACTGTATTAATGATCAGCCTGATGTCATTTTAATGGAAACACATTTTGCTTTACTTTGGAAACAAGGACATTTCAGTGACTCATATTTTTGAACGTTAGTGTACATTTTTAACTCCAAACAGAGCAGCCTCCATCCGAAATAAACAGAAACACACAAGACACGTCTACTTGTAGCTTTTACATAAAGATGAATTACTTCACTTGTGAGAAAGTAGCACTTTTGTGTATTTTTTCTTCTTCATTTTAGTCGAGACTGGGAACAAACAGGTCTCAGTTGGTTTGGATCAGAGACATATCACTCACTTTTAAAGCTTTCTGTCAAACACAAAAATAACGTGTTTGGGTTTGGCAGAGCAGTAAACACACCTGTGCTTTCAAATCCCTCTGTGTGTGTGTGTGTGTGTGTGTGTGTGTGTGTGTGTGTGTGTGTGTGTGTGTGTGTGTGTGTGTGTGTGTGTGTGTGTGTGTGTGTGTGTGTGTGTGTGTGTGTGTGTGTGGATGAGAACTAATATAGGAAGTCAATAGCAATATCAGTTACATTTTTGTACTTGACATTTAGTGTAGACATGCAATTTTGTAGCTTTTTTATTTTATTTGTTTTAGTTATGTTGAGTATTCGGTTTAGACACCACGGCCCAAATCAAAGGCTAACTAGACCTACACAGGAGAAAACAAACTAGGTGCCCTCTAAAACAGATTGTGCATGTTTCAAAAACCACACAATGTTTTAGCTACTATTAATGTAAACAGTACACATTTGGTAGAATAATTCATCTTTCACAGAACTAGCAAGATACTTGGCTTGCTAACGTTTTCGTCTAGTAATAGCTAACTATCTAGTTATATAGTTTAGTGGGCTAGGTGAACGGTTAGATAGGGTTGAATTTGGAGAGAGAGAGACAGAGGGAGAGAGACAGAGGGTCAGAGGGAGAGGGGGAGAGAGAGAGAGAGGGGGAGAGACAGAGGGAGAGAGACAGAGAGAGAGAGAGAGAGAGAGAGAGAGAGAAAGAGAGGGAGAGAGAGGCAAAGAGACAGACAGACGTACAGACAGACAGACGTACAGACAGACGTACAGACAGACGTACAGACAGACGTACAGACAGACGTACAGACAACATCACACATTTTTTTCTCTAATCAAACAGGTGAGAGCATACAAGACACAGCTGAGAAGGTCTGAGTGGTGAATGTGAGACATTTCCTTCCACCTACCATCATCACCACATAACACATGTCTACCTTCCAAATGGCCTCTGTACAGACTACAGTACATAATACAATACAGACTACAGTACAGGCTAAAGGACAGGTTACAGTACAGACTACAGTACAGACTACAGTACAGGCTACAGGACAGGCTACAGTACAGGCCACAGTACAGACTACAGTACAGACTACAGTACAGGCTACAGTACAAACTATAGTACAGGCTACAGGACAGGCTACAGTACAGGCTACAGTACAGACTAGAGTACAGTCTACAGTACAGACTACAATACAGGCTACAGTACAGGCTACAGTACAGTCTACAGTACAAACTACAGTACAGTCTACAGTACAGTCTACAGTACAGGCTACAGTACATACTACAGTACATACTACAGCACAGGCTACAGTACAGGCTACAGTACAGTATACAGTACAAACTACAGTACAGTCTACAGTACAGACTACAGTACAGGCTACAGTACAGACTAGAGTACACTCTACAGTACAGACTACAGTACAGGCTACAGTACAGGCTACAGTACAGTCTACAGTACAGAGTACAGTACAGACTACAGTACAGTCTACAGTACAGGCTACAGTACAGACTACAGTACAGGCTACAGTACAGGTACAGTACAGACTACAGTACAGGCTACAGTACAGGCTACAGTACAGACTACAGTACAGGCTACAGTACAGACTACAGTACAGTCTACAGTACAGGCTACAGTACAGGCTACAGTACAGACTACAGTACAGGCAGTACAGACTAAAGTACAGGCTAGAGTACAGTCTACAGTACAGACTACAGTACAGGCTACAGTACAGGACTACAGTCTACAATACAGACTACAGTCTACAGGCTACAGTACAGACTACAGTACAGGGTACAGGCTACAGTACAGACAGTACAGGCTACAGTCTACAGTACAGACTACAGTACAGTCTACAGTACATGCTACAGTACAGTCTACAGTACAGGCTACAGTACAGACTAAAGTACAGGCTAGAGTACAGTCTACAGTACAGACTACAGTACAGGCTACAGTACAGGCTACAGTACAGTCTACAGTACAGACTACAGTACAGGCTACAGTACAGGCTACAGTACAGACTACAGTACAGTACAGGCTACAGTACAGGCTACAGTACAGGCTACAGTACAGTCTACAGTACAGACTACAGTACAGGCTACAGTACAGACTACAGTACAGTCTACAGTACATGATACAACTGTCTATTTCATCAGTAGGCTTACCAAAGTACCTCACACTAGCACCCTATTGTTTTATTTCAGTTGTTTGACATAAGGGCCATTAAGTTCTGTTTAAAGTGTGCACTACATAGGGAATAGTGTGCTTGCGGCCGGCACGTCAGTTCTCCCTCAGACGCAGTGAATGAGAGTGAATAAGGGGATTTAACACTGGCTGGTTCATAGTGTTTTTCTCCTCTATTTGCTCCAGGACAGCCAGTCAAAAAGTAATGGGCCAAACCCAGCATCATTTAGCCTCCATACAGACCCTTACGATGTGTGCCCTTCAGCTAAACCTCCCCTCTCAACAAAAACCCAGCCAATATATTGGAGCTCTCCTCAGACATCGCCCCCTTCAGTCTGTCTATTGTGGAGGTAGCTTCTGCAATCAGAAGCTGGTCCTGATGGTGTCCCCAGACGTGTGCTCAGAGCATCTATAACCATTGTGCCGGTGCCAAAGCAGTACCAGTGGATTGGTGTGCAGATATCAACCTGGACATCAGACTCACCCCCCCCACACCTTCTAACCCATCTCTGTCTCTCACTCCCCCCACCCCCACCCCTCCCCCCACCTTCTAACCCATCTCTGTCTCTCACTCCCCCTCTCCCCCTCCCCCACCCCTCCCCCACCTTCTAACCCATCTCTGTCTCTCACTCCACCCCCCCCACCCCCACCCCTCCCCCACACCTTCTAACCCATCTCTGTCTCTCACTCCCCCTCTCCCCCTCCCCCCACCCCTCCCCCACACCTTCTAACCCATCTCTGTCTCTCACTCCCCCTCTCCCCCATCCGCCCACCCCTCCCCCACCTTCTAACCCACCTCTGTCTCTCACTCCCCCTGCCCCCCTCACCCCCACCCCTCCCCCACACCTTCTAACCCGTCTCTGTCTCTCACTCCCCCTCTCCCCCCCACCCCCACCCCTCCCCCACACCTTCTAACCCATCTCTGTCTCTCACTCCCCCTCTCCCCCACCCGCCCACCCCTCCCCCACCTTCTAACCCACCTCTGTCTCTCACTCCCCCTGCCCCCCTCACCCCCCACCCCTCCCCCACACCTTCTTACCCATCTCTGTCTCTAACTCCCCCTGCCCCCCTCTCCCACCACCCCTCCCCCCACACCTTCTAACCCGTCTCTGTCTCTCACTCCCCCTGCCACCTCTCCCCCCACCCCCTACACCTTCTAACCCGTCTCTATCTCTCACTCCTCCTGCCCCCCCTCTCCCCACCCCGTCCCTCACCCCCCACACCTTCTCTCTATAATAGGCTTGTCTGGAACACAAAAGGCTGAACGTGACATTTGCCTGGTGATGTCAATGGCTGCCGACAGGTTGACGCCTTGACAGCCCAGAATGCTTAGCTTTGCCCTCGCTCTGGCTAATTAGCTCCTAGCAGGAAGCGCTGAGCTTATAAAACACACACACAATCACAACAGAGACAGACACACACACTCAGATGCACAGCATCCCCTAGACAGGAGATAAACAGAAAGACAGCATGGTGTAGTAAGGATGGAAGACGAACAAAAAAGAGGTCTGGCTCTAATCTAACAGGGAGAGTGTCTGCATGCCCTGATAAAACATCAGAGAGGAGAACACACCAGGAGAATGAGGAAGAAAAAGAGAGAGAGAGATGGGTTGGGAGATGAGGAAGATAGAGGAGAGAAGGTTCAGTAGAGATGGTTCAGTGGTTCAGTGGTGATGGTTCAGTGGTTCAGTAGTGATGGTTCAGTGGTTCAGTAGTGATGGTTCAGTAGTGATGGTTCAGTGGTTCAGTGGTGATGGTTCAGTGGTTCAGTAGTGATGGTTCAGTGGTTCAGTGGTGATGGTTCAGTAGTGATGGTTCAGTGGTTCAGTGGTGATGGTTCAGTGGTTCAGTAGTGATGGTTCAGTAGTGATGGTTCAGTGGTTCAGTGGTGATGGTTCAGTGGTTCAGTGGTGATGGTTCAGTGGTTCAGTAGTGATGGTTCAGTGGTTCAGTAGTGATGGTTCAGTAGTGATGGTTCAGTGGTTCAGTGGTGATGGTTCAGTGGTTCAGTAGTGATGGTTCAGTAGTGATGGTTCAGTGGTTCAGTGGTGATGGTTCAGTGGTTCAGTGGTGATGGTTCAGTGGTTCAGTAGTGATGGTTCAGTGGTTCAGTAGTGATGGTTCAGTGGTTCAGTAGTGATGGTTCAGTAGTGATGGTTCAGTGGTTCAGTGGTGATGGTTCAGTGGTTCAGTGGTGATGGTTCAGTGGTTCAGTGGTGATGGTTCATTGGTTCAGTAGTGATGGTTCAGTGGTTCATTAGTGATGGTTCAGTGGTTCAATAGTGATGGTTTAATGGTTCAGTGGTTCAGTAGTGATGGTTCAGTAGTGATGGTTCAGTAGCAGTAGAAATTGTGATTTTAGCAGAAATAGTGATTTTATTGATGGTTGACTGACTGGTAGACTGGTAGAATGAGTAGTAGACTTGTTGACTGACTGGTAGACTGGTAGAATGAGTAGTAGACTTGTAGACTGAGTGGTAGACTGGGTGGTAGACTGGTAGACTGGGTGGTAGACTGGGTGGTAGACTGGTAGACTGGGTGGTAGACTGGGTGGTAGACTGGGTGGTAGACTGATAGACTAGTAGACTGGGTGGTAGACTGGGTGGTAGACTGGTAGACTGGGTGGTAGACTGGTAGACTGGGTGGTAGACTGGTAGACTGGGTGGTAGACTGGTAGACTGGTAGACTGGGTGGTAGACTGGTAGAATGGGTGGTAGACTTATAGACTGAGTGGTAGACTTGTGAGTGGTAGATGGGACTTGTAGACTTGTTGACTAGACTGGTAGACTGGGTGGTAGAGACTGGTAGACTGTAGAATGGTAGACTGACTGAGTGGTAGACTGAGAATGGGGTAGAGACTGGTAGACTGAGTGGTAGACTGGTAGACTGGTAGACTGGTAGACTAGACTGAGTGGTAGACTGGTAGACTGGTAGACTGAGTGGTAGACTTGTAGACTGGGTGGTAGACTGGTAGACTGAGTGGTAGACTTGTAGACTGGGTGGTAGACTGGTAGACTGAGTGGTAGACTTGTAGACTGGGTGGTAGACTGGTAGACATCGTAAAGCCATAAACAACTGAGTATAAATAAACACCTCAACACTCCAATCTTGTGTAAGGCGACAGGTCGAGGGGGAAGTGAAGGACAAAGTGCCATTGCATTACTATAAATAATTAAATGACTAGTGTGGGTAGTCCTTTATCCATTCTCTGTTCCAAAGGCCACCAGATATCCATTTGGGCCCCTATTAGAAGCAGTGCCATATGAAGGAAATACAGTATCATTCTGGACCAATGCCTTTTGAGCTGCTGCTTTGCTGTAGAAAGCTCTGGAAAGAAACAACACAGCCAAAAACAGCTCCCAAAATGCTCACTCTCCTATTCTAACTATATTTCTCTCCTCCATCACACTTTCTCTCTTTATCATTTTCTATTATATCTTTATCTGGATCTATCTCAGCTATTCTATCATTTTTTCCAACTTTATTCTTTGCTTAGTTGAATCCTTGAATCAGCAGTGTTCTACTGTATGTCTTTTATTCTGCTTCCAAGTGTGGCAACTCAATTCAGCATATTTCAAAGAAGGGAGAAAGGATGGAAGTGGGGGAGACAGGGGAGGGCTGGAGAGGGCAGTGGGGGAGACAAGGGAGGGCTGGAGAGGGCAGTGGGGGAGACAAGGGAGGGCTGGAGAGGGCAGTGGGGAGACAAGGGAGGGCTGGAGAGGGCAGTGGGGAGACAAGGGAGGGCTGGAGAGGGCAGTGGGGAGACAAGGGAGGGCTGGAGAGGGCAGTGGGGAGACAGGGGGGAGGGCTGGAGAGGGCAGTGGGGAGACAAGGGAGGGCTGGAGAGGGCAGTGGGGGAGACAAGGGAGGGCTGGAGAGGGCAGTGGGGGAGACAAGGGAGGGCTGGAGAAGGCAGTGGGGGAGACAAGGGAGGGCTGGAGAGGGCAGTGGGGGAGACAGGGGAGGGCTGGAGAGGGCAGTGGGGGAGACAGGGGAGGGCTGGAGAGGGCAGTGGGGGAGACAGGGGAGGGCTGGAGAAGGAGAAGGAGGAAAAGTAGACCACGCTTGAACGAAGAGTTTCTGTTTCTGTCCAACCAGAAGCCGTGTTGTTGTGATTTTGTACCATATAATTGTTGAATGCTTGTTTCTGATTGGTTTGTTTTGCCTCCTAGGCACCGTTCATCCAGATGACATAAATCAGTTTTAAATATAGTAATAGAATAAAAAACCTTACTGGTATTGAATTAGACATCAATTAATACAACAGACTCCTACACCTCAACACCATCCTAATTACAGACTCCTACACCTCAACACCATCCTAATTACAGACCCCTACACCTCAACACCATCCTAATTACAGACTCCTACACCTCAACACCATCCTAATTACAGACCCCTACACCTCAACACCATCCTAATTACAGACTCCTACACCTCAACACCATCCTAATTACAGACTCCTACACCTCAACACCATCCTAATTACAGACCTCTACACCTCAACACCATCCTAATTACAGACTCCTACACCTCAACACCATCCTAATTACAGACTCCTACACCTCAACACCATCCTAATTACAGACCCCTACACCTCAACACCATCCCAATTACAGACTCCTACACCTCAACACCATCCCAATTACAGACTCCTACACCTCAACACCATCCCAATTACAGACTCCTACACCTCAACACCATCCTAATTACAGACCCCTACACCTCAACACCATCCTAATTACAGACCCCTACACCTCAACACCATCCTAATTACAGACCCCTACACCTCAACACCATCCTAATTACAGACCCCTACACCTCAACAACATCCTAATTTACAGACCCCTACACCTCAACACCAGGTCTTCATTATTACTGCAGCTACAGAAACCAGGTACTATAAACTGCTCTTCTTCTTTCATCTTTGTTCAATCTCTCTTTTCTCTACCATATTCCCTTTTGTTTTCCTCTGGAGATGCACACAGAGAGAATGCCTTGGTTGAATTTACATTATTTTATGTCTTTATTTAATATATCATCATACGAATATATGTTCAATATTTAATAACACATTCTTTTTCACATTCTTTTTCAATAGTCTAGAATTCAAATCTTCCGTATATAATATGACTAGGCCTATATATCTAGAAATGTCTTTCTGTCTTTTCTCTCTCTCTCTTCTCAGCATTTCTCTCTCTCTCTCTCTCTCTCTGTCTCTCTCTCTGTCTCTCTCTCTGTCTCTCTCTCTCTCTCTCTCTCTGTCTCTCTCTCTGTCTCTCTCTCTCTCTCTCTGTCTCTCTCTCTCTCTGCCTCTCTCTGTCTCTCTCTCTCTCTCTCTCTCTCTCTCTCTCTCTGCCTCTCTGTCTCTTTTTTGTCTGTTCATAGTTCTCTTTTATTTTCTCTGTGACTTACTCTTCTAAGCTTTTCATAATCATTTAAAAGCGGTCTTAATCTCATCATCCCTGGACTTAATCTGGTCATACCTATGCTTTAATCCCCTCATAGAGGAATCCGTTTCCTATTCCTTATAAAAATACTTCATGATTTAAAAGCATCTGTCCAAATATAGTGCACTATATAGTGCACTACCAGTTAATGGGTTTCATTTTGGACACAGACTCCATATGCACCATATTACAGTGTTATTATTATAAACATCATCACCTTAATGTTTAAAGAGGCTCTCTGTGTCCTCTCAAAAGTACACGTGCCTCCTGGTTCTGTCTACTAGATGTAGAATGTCCTGGTTCTGTCTACTAGATGTAGAATGTCCTGGTTCTGTCTACTAGATGTAGAATGTCCTGGTTCTGTCTACTAGATGTAGAATGTCCTGGTTCTGTCTACTAGATGTAGAATGTCCTGGTTCTGTCTACTAGATGTAGAATGTCCTGGTTCTGTCTACTAGATGTAGAATGTCCTGGTTCTGTCTACTAGATGTAGAATGTCCTGGTTCTGTCTACTAGATGTAGAATGTCCTGGTTCTGTCTACTAGATGTAGAATGTCCTGGTTCTGTCTACTAGATGTAGAATGTCCTGGTTCTGTCTACTAGATGTAGAATGTCCTGGTTCTGTCTACTAGATGTAGAATGTCCTGGTTCTGTCTACTAGATGTAGAATGTCCTGGTTCTGTCTACTAGATGTAGAATGTCCTGGTTCTGTCTACTAGATGTAGAATGTCCTGGTTCTGTCTACTAGATGTAGAATGTCCTGGTTCTGTCTACTAGATGTAGAATGTCCTGGTTCTGTCTACTAGATGTAGTCTCCTGTTCTGTCTACGTTATTTAGAATGTCCTGGTTCTGTCTACTAGCTGTAGAATATTCCTGGTTCTGTCTACTAGATGTAGAATGTCCTGGTTCTGTCTACTAGATGTAGAATGTCCTGGTTCTGTCTACTAGATGTAGAATGTCCTGGTTCTGTCTACTAGATGTAGAATGTCCTGGTTCTGTCTACTAGATGTAGAATGTCCTGGTTCTGTCTACTAGATGTAGAATATTCCTGGTTCTGTCTACTAGATGTAGAATGTCCTGGTTCTGTCTACTAGATGTAGAATGTCCTGGTTCTGTCTACTAGATGTAGAATGTCCTGGTTCTGTCTACTAGATGTAGAATGTCCTGGTTCTGTCTACTAGATGTAGAATGTCCTGGTTCTGTCTACTAGATGTAGAATGTCCTGGTTCTGTCTACTAGATGTAGAATGTCCTGGTTCTGTCTACTAGATGTAGAATGTCCTGGTTCTGTCTACTAGATGTAGAATGTCCTGGTTCTGTCTACTAGATGTAGAATGTCCTGGTTCTGTCTACTAGATGTAGAATGTCCTGGTTCTGTCTACTAGATGTAGAATGTCCTGGTTCTGTCTACTAGATGTAGAATGTCCTGGTTCTGTCTACTAGATGTAGTCTCCTGTTCTGTCTACTAGATGTAGAATGTCCTGGTTCTGTCTACTAGATGTAGAATGTCCTGGTTCTGTCTACTAGATGTAGAATGTCCTGGTTCTGTCTACTAGATGTAGAATGTCCTGGTTCTGTCTACTAGATGTAGTCTCCTGTTCTGTCTACTAGATGTAGAATGTCCTGGTTCTGTTATAGATTAGAATGTCCTGGTTCTGTCTACTAGCTGTAGAATATTCCTGGTTCTGTCTACTAGATGTAGTCTCCTGTTCTGTCTACGTTAGAATGTCTAGCTGTAGTTCTGTCTCTACTAGATGTAGAATGTCCTGGTTCTGTCTACTAGATGTAGAATGTCCTGGTTCTGTCTACTAGATGTAGAATGTCCTGGTTCTGTCTACTAGATGTAGAATGTCCTGGTTCTGTCTACTAGATGTAGTCTCCTGTTCTGTCTACGTTATTTAGAATGTCCTGGTTCTGTCTACTAGCTGTAGAATATTCCTGGTTCTGTCTACGATATTTATAATGTCCTGGTTTTGTCTACTAGATGCAATTTTGCTAAAGGTAAGTGAACATAGAGATATATTCACGTTAACGTGAATGGAGATACATTCATGTGAATTGAGTGAACGTACGTTGAGTTGTCTGTTTGGAAAAATATCGCAGTGGAGGAAACATGAAGCTGTCCTTTGTGTTTAACTTGTTTTGGTGCATTCACTGAATCAGCTGTATGTTCATTCAGTCAAGTCTAAAATGTCATTACATAAGAAAGCACATGAACCAACTAGGAGACATCCACTGTGGCATGAGATACACACATGGTCAAGTTAACTGGGCACAGATGTTTTAATGTTAACCTTTTTCTGATTTACATCCAGCGAAAGATAGATAGAGACAAAGAACTTGAGGAGAGTTGACCTCTAGTTGACCTCTACCACACAGGGGAGAGTTGACCTCTATTTGAAGCCTACCACACAGGGAAGAGTTGACCTCTACCACACAGGGGAGAGTTGACCTCAAGTTGACCCCTACCACACAGGGAAGAGTTGACCTCTACCACACAAGGGAGAGTTGACCTCTATTTGAACCCTACCACACATGGAAGAATTGACCTCTACCACACAGGGGAGAGTTGACCTCAAGTTGACCCCTACCACACAGGGAAGAGTTGACCTCTACCACACAGGGGAGTGTTGACCTCTAGTTGACCCCTACCACACAGGGGAGAGTTGACCTCTACCACACAAGGGAGAGTTGACCTCTAGTTGACCCCTACCACACAGGGAAGAGTTGAGCTCTACCACACAGGGGAGAGTTGACCTCTAGTTGACCCCTACCACACAGGGGAGAGTTGACCTCTACCACACAAGGGAGAGCTGACCTCTAGTTGACCCCTACCACACAGGGAAGAGTTGACCTCTATTTGACCTTTACCACACAGGGAAGAGTTGACCTCTATTTGACCTTTACCACACAGGGGAGAGTTGACCTCTAGTTGACCTCTACCACACAGGGAAGAGTTGACCTCTAATTGACCTCTACCACACAGGGAAGCGTTGACCCCTATTTGACCCCTACCACACAGAGAGAAGTGTGTGTGTTGACATAAATTATAGTAGATGATGATACATTTTTACTGATGTGAAGACACCTCTTTAGAAAGTTAAAGGGTTAAAGTGAGAGAAGCTGGAATGAAATGAAATAAGTTCAGCATGAAGAAAGTGCAGAGATACTGGTAGAGAAACAGATAAAGAAACAGAAAGATTAAGGCTGGAATCTATCCGGCAGAGAATGGTTGTCCAAGAGAAGGAGAAACATGCAGGATAATGTTAAAAAGGCTAATATGAGAAACAAAAGCATAGGCGTTGTTATACAAGAAGAATGTCAATCGCCTCAGACGTCTTGGAGTGATTAAACGTGAGATGGTGACATTGAGAAGGACGTCATTGATAGTTAATGGTGTTTCTGTTAGAGCTATCCATTATGTTTTACTGCCAAAGCTGAGTCCTGGGTGGAGAACCACTCTCACACAATGAATGAAGTAATGGTTTAATGTGAGGTCGTTAATTCACTGAATACATGCTGTGTTATTGAGGGACATTGCTCTGCCTGCCTGCTCAGAATAACTGCTTGTTTGTTATTGTATGATGTACTGTAAGTAATGTATTTATACATATAGTATGTATAAATACATTACGCCGCCACGACGACGCTCACGATGGCCGCCGCCACGACTACGCTCACGATGGCCGCCGCCACAACTACGCTCACGATGGCCGCCGCCACGACGCCCACGACTGTCCCGGGCAGCATCCGGGTTGAACTTTTTATGTGTCGTGCACCGGTTAGGTGTTCCGCCCTCTTCTGTTCCTCTTTGTTTTGGGTTAGGCTATCTGGAAGCCAGCCTTTTGGTGGGGGATACTGTGACGAGTGGTGAGGGGGCGTGGTATTTTGGTGTGTCACTTCCGGGTTTTTGGGTGTTAGTAACAGTTGGTTATTATTTCATGTCATTAGTGAGGGCTATAAAGGGGATTGTTTAGTATTCACTGGTGCTTGGCATTGTTACATGTTACGTTGGTATTAGAGGTGAGTGTTTGTATATATATAGCTGTTGTTCTTAAACGTTTGTGTGTAAGTCGCTATGTGCGCATCTTTGATTTAAGTTCACAGTTTAGTGTGTTTTCGCCGTACTCGGTTTGTTTTACTTTGAAGTGTCTTTAATAAACCTGGTTAAACGGATCTATTGGCTCTGCATACGGCTTCCCACACCACACCCTTACCAGCATCGTTACACCTGTGGTATCTGGAACTAATTCATTAACAGCAGTTCCTTCATATCCTTTAAGTTTTAACCCCAAATGACTATGCTGTGGACAAAATAAGACAATACTAGGTTAGAACTATCACCCTGTAATTTAAAAACATAGACACATTGTTTGGGAATATATGATATTTGATATTCATTAAATAATTAGTCCATGATGTTTTTAAATCCTTATGGTTACAGCATCACAATGTACTGAAAGATTGTTATCTGTATTTGATAATTTCATATAAGCTTTAAATATGTCATATGTATTGTGTGTTTGAATGATAAAAGAGCAGATGAAAAAGTAGTGCATCTTGCGTTCCAGATTTTTTTCTGGTCAAGTAGCAACGATAACCAGCTTTTAACTAGATGGATCAAAAGGCTTTAATGGTTGTAGTTTTGTTTCAGAGAACAAAACCCTGAAGACACCTTACACATGGTACACTGTTACCCACCATATATAGGGCACTAGATAGTGTACTAGATATGGTGCACTAGATTGTGCGCTAGATAGAGCCCTATTAATCCTCTTCTTAAATAGTCTACTTGCTATTATGATGGGGTTTCTTTGAGTCTATTGCGGCTTTCTGTTTGGATTGAGGAGGTTGGAGACAAAAGCAGAAGGAAGACGTTTGGAGACTCATGTCCATGTCTCTTTCAGATTGGTGTCTCAACACATTTGTTCTCAAGGCCACATTTCTAATAGGGTGTCCTATTTATGGAACATAGAGCAATACATTGTGCTACCCAGTACAGAGTTACAGCACAGTGAAATAAACTGTTATCGAGTGAACATTGCCTCAGCAGAATGACTTCAGATTGGCTGGTCCTTGATTCCCTGAAGAATTACATTTAAAACGACCTTTTGATTGAATCTTGGAAATTCTAATACCTCTCCGAATGGCTATTTTCTGAGAACCTTTACGTTTTACCAAAAAAATATTAGTGTTCAGAAAATAACACAGATCCGATTATTGAATGGAGTATAGTAGTAAGATATTTTAATAATGGAGTTTAGTGTTGAGTTATTAGAATAATGTAGTTTAGTATTGAGATATTACAATAATTGTAAGGAACAGCCATCTGTCCCTCTCTATGTTTGTCCTGGCACTCCCCCTGTCCCTCCCTCTGTCCCTCTCTATGTTTGTCCTGGCACTCCCCCTGTCCCTCCCTCTGTCCCTCTCTATGTTTGTCCTGGCACTCCCCTTGTCCCTCTCTATGTTTGTCCTGGCACTCCCCCTGCCAGCGGAGAGAGGGAGATAATCAAGGACATCTAATTCACCTGTGTTTTGCCAGCACCAGTTTTCGTTTTATTCGTTAGTAAGTGTATTTAGTTCTGGGGTTTCCAGTCAGTCAGTGTCGGGGAATTGTTCACAGGTACGTTTGGTTGTTGATACGGTTGTCCTTATTACTTGTTCGTGTGTTTAGTTCATGGGGGTCTTTGGTTTTGGTTTCTGTTTATTGATATGTTTTGTTGTTTAAGTTCTCAGTTCTAGTGCCTGTCTGCCTGTATGAGAAATTAACAAAGTCAACGTAAATGATTCTCTGCGCATGTGTCTGTAATTCGTTACAATGATGGTATTGAGTTATTACAATAATGTAGTTTAGTATTTGCTTATTGCAATAATAACATAGTTGAACTTTTTGCATATATTTTTAAACTAAACCCTGAATAATGCAATAAAAAACATATAGAATAATTCATGACAGTAATTTGATACATAATACATCCTTTTAAAACATATTACTTGGAATGTCAAGTTTGGCTGTCTGGATCTCATCATGTGGTGATATGGTGGTCTCTCCTGTCTGTGTTGGTGGATGTGGTGGTCTCTCCTGTCTGTGTTGGTGGATGTGGTGGTCTCTCCTGTCTGTGTTGGTGGATGTGGTGGTCTCTCCTGTCTGTGTTGGTGGATGTGGTGGTCTCTCCTGTCTGTGTTGGTGGATGTGGTGGTCTCTCCTGTCTGGTCTGTGTTGGTGGTCTGTGTTGGTGGATGTGGTGGTCTCTCCTGTCTGTGTTGGTGGATGTGGTGGTCTCTCCTGTCTGTGTTGGAGGATGTGGTGGTCTCTCCTGTCTGTGTTGGTGGATGTGGTGGTCTCTCCTGTCTGTCTGTGTTGGTGGATGTGGTGGTCTCTCCTGTCTGTGTTGGTGGATGTGGTGGTCTCTCCTGTCTGTGTTGGTGGATGTGGTGGTCTCTCCTGTCTGTGTTGGTGGATGTGGTGGTCTCTCCTGTCTGTGTTGGTGGATGTGGTGGTCTCTCCTGTCTGTGTTGGTGGATGTGGTGGTCTCTCCTGTCTGTGTTGGTGGATGTGGTGGTCTCTCCTGTCTGTGTTGGTGGATGTGGTGGTCTCTCCTGTCTGTGTTTGTAGCCGGGGTTTTTCCTACTAATTCATGCACTTACTACGATGAGTGGCTTTATAAATGAGTGGCAAAAAGAACAAGCATATAAGTCTAATGACAGCAGATGAGAGGTAGTCAAAGAGGAGTGACATTGTAGATCATGTTTTTATGTTTCCTTTGGTCGTGTGTCCTTCCATTTTACTTTCCTATAATGCATAATGAATACAATTAAAGTGAGAGCAAGTGAACATAAGAGAGAGAGAGAGAGACAGACACACGGGGAGAGACGCGGGGAGAGACGCGGGGAGAGACATGTAAACACAGTGAGACACAGAAAGAGACACAGATTGAAACAGAAACACAGGAAGAGACACATAGAAACAGAACAAGAGAGTTGATATTGACTGAAACAAAGGTTGGCCAGATTGACCAGGTAGGCGAGGTGCTCAGTGTTCAGTAAACCCATGGTGCCAATGCCATCTGTCTTGTTCCGCTTCTGTTCCACACATACTTTTAAATAAAAGATCTAGAACAAGACTGGAACTCTTCTGTCTGGTAGAACCTTTCTGTAGCAGTGAGAATATCTGATCAACATCTCTCTCTCTCCCTCTTTCTCCCTTGTTATTTTGCTCCAGTGAGAAGCAGACAGTCTTTTAAATAGTTTTCCCTGTTGTACTAATACTATTGGAGGATAACTCCATGTGAATTAGGTGCACAGCCAGTTCCCTGGCTGAATCAGCACGTTTCCCATCGCTCCATGAAGATAGCACAGACAAATAGTTCTGCAGAAGCTGCTTCCTTCTGCTGCCTTTGGAATAATGAAAGAGGCTGTGGTAGTACTACTGCTGACAGTCATATAGGATTATATCATTCTGTATGTATATAGTACTACTGCTGACAGTCATATAGGGTTATATCATCCTGTATGTATATAGTACTACTGCTGACAGTCATATAGGGTTATATCATCCTGTATGTATATAGTACTACTGCTGTCAGTCATATAGGATTATATCATCCTGTATGTATATAGTACTACTGCTGACAGTCATATAGGATTATATCATCCTGTATGTATATAGTACTACTGCTGACAGTCATATAGGATTATATCATCCTGTATGTATATAGTAGTACTGCTGACAGTCATATAGGGTTATATCATCCTGTATGTATATAGTACTACTGCTGACAGTCATATAGGGTTATATCATCCTGTATGTATATATATATTTATATAGTACTACTGCTGACAGTCATATAGGATTATATCATCCTGTACGTATATTTATATAGTACTACTGCTGACAGTCATATAGGGTTATATCATCCTGTATGTATATATATATTTATATAGTACTACTGCTGACAGTCATATAGGATTATATCATCCTGTATGTATATATAGTACTACTGCTGACAGTCATATAGGATTATATCATCCTGTATGTATATAGTACTACTGCTGACAGTCATATAGGATTATATCATCCTGTATGTATATAGTACTACTGCTGACAGTCATATAGGATTATATCATCCTGTATGTATATATATATATATTTATATAGTACTACTGCTGACAGTCATATAGGGTTATATCATCCTGTATGTATATAGTACTACTGCTGACAGTCATATAGGATTATATCATCCTGTATGTATATAGTACTACTGCTGACAGTCATATAGGATTATATCATCCTGTATGTATATATATATTTATATAGTACTACTGCTGACAGTCATATAGGGTTATATCATCCTGTATGTATATATATATTTGTATAGTACTACTGCTGACAGTCATATAGGATTATATCATCCTGTATGTATATAGTACTACTGCTGACAGTCATATAGGATTATATCATCCTGTATGTATATAGTACTACTGCTGACAGTCATATAGGGTTATATCATCCTGTATGTATATAGTAGTACTGCTGACAGTCATAAACGAGTATATCATCCTGTGTGTATGTGTGGTACTGCTTCTGACGTATGGTTCTTCATCTAACTTCACCACACGTGTCCTGTATCTATGGTTCTTCATCTAACTTCACCACACGTGTCCTGTATCTATGGTTCTTCATCTAACTTCACCACACGTGTCCTGTATCTATGGTTCTTCATCTAACTTCACCACACGTGTCCTGTATCTATGGTTCTTCATCTAACTTCACCACACGTGTCCTGTATCTATGGTTCTTCATCTAACTTCACCACACGTGTCCTGTATCTATGGTTCTTCATCTAACTTCACCACGCGTGTCCTGTATCTATGGTTCTTCATCTAACTTCACCACGCGTGTCCTGTATCTATGGTTCTTCATCTAACTTCACCACACGTGTCCTGTATCTATGGTTCTTCATCTAACTTCACCACACGTGTCCTGTATCTATGGTTCTTCATCTAACTTCACCACACGTGTCCTGTATCTATGGTTCTTCATCTAACTTCACCACACGTGTCCTGTATCTATGGTTCTTCATCTAACTTCACCACGCGTGTCCTGTATCTATGGTTCTTCATCTAACTTCACCACGCGTGTCCTGTATCTATGGTTCTTCATCTAACTTCACCACGCGTGTCCTGTATCTATGGTTCTTCATCTAACTTCACCACGCGTGTCCTGTATCTATGGTTCTTCATCTAACTTCACCACACGTGTCCTGTATCTATGGTTCTTCATCTAACTTCACCACACGTGTCCTGTATCTATGGTTCTTCATCTAACTTCACCACGCGTGTCCTGTATCTATGGTTCTTCAGCTCTCTTCCTGTATGTCTTGTTCTTTATATCGGTACTTTCCATTTGAGACTCCCTGGGACCCATGCTGCTTGGTAGTATTAAGTCTTTCTGATGATCTGGTCACTTGTCAGTTCAGGTGATTTTAATAGATCTATCTGTGGAAGTACAGCAGCTTATCCCGCCTCTATTTCTCTAACACACAGATACTCTATCTTCCTTTAGAAATGCAATTTTAGTGGCTGTATCATGCTGCTCCTGAAAGAAAATCAATGACTATTTTCTTTATTTGGGGGCATGAATCACAGTACCCGTTTGACTGTCTGGTAGTTGTGCAGTCCCCTGGAGCGGATGCTGTGTGTTGTTCTGGACAGGGTGAGATATATGTACATTTCTATCTACATTTAGGTAGCGTTGTGACAGAGCTACGCTGTACTTGTGGAGTAATCGATGTTGGGGAGATTCAATGTGACTTGATAATCAGTGGGATGGTAGCTGTGGTTATAGACCGGTAATGACTGTTAATAGGCGGGTAATGACTGTTAATAGGCGGGTAATGACTGTTAATAGGCGGGTAATGACTGTTAATAGGCGGGTAATGACTGTTAATAGGCGGGTAATGACTGTGGCGATAGACCTGACAGTCTGTCAGATTTAGCTACACCAACCCCGCCCTTACAGTCTGAAAACAGGTTCGTGAAGTGTGTCCGAAATATATTTTCCAGCTTTCAGACATTATTTTGATCGATCAAATATTTAATGTAGGTAAACTGGAATTAATAAAAAATTGCAGTATGACAAATTGCCGTTGTCATGTTCTTCAGAATTTGGCTAGTTTTAGGTTCAGTGACTCGACTAATAGGATCCATTTACAGCAGCCCTGCTAAAAGAAAAAATAACAGCACCTCTCATGTCTCCACGCGTTGAATGTGGCCTGTTCAGTACATCCATTTAAACTGAATAAAGCCAACTGTTGGCAAACACACACACAGCAACACACACTGTCGACACACTGGACATTGTCATAACAATTCCATGACGTCTTCAAATATTGAAAAATATATATTTAATAATAATTAAAAAAATGTGGCATTTAAATTCCATCTGTATGTTTGTCATGTTCAGGCAAAGCAAGCATAATGTGGTTATATTGTATTTATGAATTGTGGTGAAAACAGCCCACACACACACACGCGCTGTCTCTGTGGGGAATCATTGTAAAATATGAGACAGATTAGGCTTGTTTCAGCCCTTAAGGAAAAACTTGAAAATCTGCTGGTTTAACATACGTAGGTTTTAGACATGTGCAGAATGTGTGGCTGTGTGTGACTGTGGGTGTGTGGGGCTGTGTGTGGGGCTGTGTGTGGGGCTGTGTGTGGGGCTGTGTGTGGGGCTGTGTGTGGGGTGTGTGTGGGGCTGTGTGTGGGGCTGTGTGTGTGGGGCTGTGTGTGGGGCTGTGTGTGTGTGTGTGGGGCTGGGGCTGTGTGTGTGTGTGTGTGGGGCTGTGTGTGTGGGGCTGTGTGTGGGGCTGTGTGTGTGGGGCTGTGTGTGGGGCTGTGTGTGTGTGTGCTGTGTGGGGCTGTGTGTGTGTGTGTGGGGCTGTGTGTGTGTGTGTGTGTGTGTGGGGCGGGGCGTGTGTGTGTGTGTGTGTGTGTGTGGGGCTGTGTGTGTGTGTGGCGCTGTGTGTGGGGCTGTGTGTGTGTGTGTGTGTGTGTGTGTGTGGGGCTGTGTGTGTGTGTGCTGTGTGTGTGGGGCTGTGTGTGTGTGTGTGTGCTGTGTGTGTGTGGGGCTGTGTGTGGGGCTGTGTGTGTGTGTGTGTGGGGCTGTGTGTGTGTGTGTGGGGTGTGTGTGTGTGTGTGTGGGGCTGTGTGTGTGTGTGTGGGGCTGTGTGTGTGTGTGTGTGTGTGTGTGTGTGTGTCAGCCATGTTTACAGTTTTTTATTCTAATAATAATAATATCCTAAACACCAACAGCCTAAATGGTGAAATGTATTTATTAGGATTTTGTGCAAATCACTCTTTATTGGCAATAATTAAAATATGAATTTATGTTTATTGCTGTAATACATGCCAACCAACTAAGCCTAACCCTTTAAATAAAGGTTATATAAAATATACTTTATATTTTACCAGGTAGGCCGATTGAGAACACATTTAATTTACAACGGCGACATGGCCAAGATAAGGCGAGAAATGTGCAGGACAACATAGAGTTCTAATAAGTACTCAGAACATGTTTGGGATGTTCTGGTAGTTAGGCGTGAGTTCCATTCTTATAGCACCCTGTTCTTTACATTGTGTAGACCTTTTGACAGCAGACCTCTTCTCTACATACAGGGATTATGGTCAAATATAGACTTGGAAACAGACAGGTCCCATATCGTGGTGGATCTTTGCAGTTGTAGCACGTTGGGAACGCTCTGACGCTAACACCCTTTAGCAATCTGTGTTTGGCTGATAGTGGCCAGTAAAATCTTTCATCTTGACATAAGCTGACAAATGCTGAGTGTTTGCAATTTGTTTATCTAAGAAACAAGCCAGGACGGCAGAATGGTGCAGCAGAAGCAATCGCTTGAAAGAGACCTTTGTGTTTCGGGGCTGTGGCTTCATCTCAGCTGGTGTTGGTTTTAATTGAGCGTTTGGGAGGTTGTTAATAGACATGAGAGACAGACTTATGTGTTATAAAGGAAGGGAATAAGTTAAAAGAGCTGTTTTAGAAGGAATAGAGTTGTCAGAGCATTGGTCTGTCACCTAGTTTGTCTTCATCCAGTGCTGTGCGTCGCTCTGGTGGGTTCAGAGGGAGTTTTCTAACAACTGGACTGAATAGACAGAGGCAGAGTGAGAGACGTCCAAGGATGTACTGACTGCTTTGTGCACTGACTGCTTTGTGCACTGACTGCTTTGTGCACTGACTGTGACGAGGCTGATGTTTAGTGACTGACGGCACCTCAATTCAAAGCACCCGACTGACTGCTCTAATCACTCTTCTGAAGTCATAGACACGGAACTGTAGTCTGACTAGGCCAAACCCTGTATGACTCATGCTATATTATATACCAGTAGAACCAACCAAATAACTCCGTCTGTGGTGATGCCAGAGGACTGGTTCTCCAACAATGTGTATCATTTAAACTTCATCCATCCAAGTCCCTCGGCCAAATCCCACTCAGAAACATACACAGAATAATTTATTCAAGCTGATGATGATATGCTCCTTAAATAATATATAAATACCACAAACCTTCCACAGTGAACGACTCTGCAAAATGATTTGACCTTTTCTAGTAATGTACTCAATTCAAATCATATAGACTTTACTTCCATATGTTTCCGTTTTGAAACGCATGTTTTATCTGCCATAACAAGTGAAATAAACAATCACAAATTAGCATTAAACCTGCAGAAATGGCAAAAGAGAAACATGGTTGACATTTTATATTATTAACATTTAGCGTTGTGTCAAATAGCGAGCACATTGGCTAGAACATACTTGAGAGAATAGTAGGGGCCCAGGAAGAAGAAACATAGAGAGGTGCCAGGCTTTGAGGGCTGACAAGTATAATAAGGACATGATGAGAACATTGCTTTAAAAGGCCAAATCACCAATCAATATTCTTAAACATGCTGGTGTCCAGTGGCTCATTAACATACACTCTCACGAGTACAAGAAAATGTCAGTTGTCTTTTCTTAACCAAAGGTTTAACATAATCAACTTAGTTAAAGAAGCTGCAAAAAGTCCTCTTGAGAAAATCTAAATGTCAGTTGGCTTTTCAGAAGGCTAGTGTTAAGATATTGAAAGATAAATAACAAGACAAACAGTTTGGCTGTAAGCAGCTACTAGCAGGGGTCGATGGACAGATTCAACTGGTATCACATGTTCAGAGGTGAATGATACAAATACCAAGGTACTTTTAGTTGTAGAAATACTCTAACCTAGAAGCTACACTACAGCCATGGAGCGATCAGTGTATTAATTATAACGCTAACATAGAAGCTACACTACAGCCGTGGAGCGATCAGTGTAATAATTATAGTGCTAACATAGAAGCTACACTACATTGATCAACATGGAGTGTATATATACTGTATATCTGTAAGGAGTGAGGACAAAACCAAGTGGGACATTATCGATGTATAATAATACGTTCCCTGAGGAACACCCGTTCATATAGACAACATGCTCTCAGATTTAAAACATTATACTGTACACTGTCTTTGGAACCAGACTAAGCAGTTAATTGAGAACCCTGTGTCACTGAGTTTATTGATTGGGATTAGATGATTGACACAGTTGGAGGCTTTGGTCAATGAAAACACCAACACAGATTAGAGGCGGTATATGTGCATAACAGCAAGGTTGGGACCCAAATAAAGAAGGATTTTACTGAGAAAGTCCTTACAAGAACATTCTTTACACAAAGCCACATTTGTGATTGCAACTTTATGGTGATCTGTGTGTGGTGTTGGGGGGGGTGGTGGTGTGTGTGTGGTGTGGTGGGGGGTGGTGTGTGTGGTGTTGGGGGGTGGTGTGTGTGTGTGTTGGGGGTGGTGTGGTGGTGTGTGGTGGTGTGTGTGTGGTGTGGGGGGGGTGTGTGTGTGTGGTGTGGGGGGTGGGGGTGGTGTGGGTGTGTGTGTGGTGTTGGGGGGTGGTGTGTGTGGTGTGTGGTGGGGTGGGTGTGTGTGGTGTGTGGTGTTGGTGGGGTGGTGTGTGTGGTGTTGGGGGGGTGGTGTGGGTGTGTGTGTGGTGTTGGGGGTGGTGTGTGGTGGTGTGGTGGGTGGTGTGTGTGGTGTTGGTGGGGTGGTGTGTGTGGTGTTGGGGGGTGTGTGGGGGGTGGTGTGTGTGGTGTTGGGGGGGGGGGGTGGTGTGTGGGGTGTGGTGTGTGTGGTGTGGGGGGTGGGGGGGGTGTGTGTGGTGTTGGGGGGTGGTGTGTGTGTGGTGTTGGGGGGTGGTGTGTGTGTGTGTGTTGGGGGGTGTGTGTGTGTGTGTGTTGGGGGGTGGGGGTGTGGTGTGTGTGTGTGGTGTTGGGGGGGGGGTGTGTGTGTGTGGTGTTGGGGGGGTGGGTGTGTGTGTGTGTGGTGTTGGTGGGGTGGGGTGTGTGTGTGTGTGTGTGTGTGTGTGTGTGGTGGGGGGTGGTGTGTGTGTGTGGTGTTGGGGGGGTGGTGTGTGTGTGTGTGTGTGTGTGGTGTTGGGGGGGTGGTGTGTTGTGGGTAAGGAGGAGGAGTCACACCACGCTGTGGCTCCTCCTCCTTACCCACAACACACCACGCTGTGGCTGCTCCTCCTTACCCACAACACAACACGCTGTGGCTCCTCCTCTTTACCCACAACACACCACGCTGTGGCTCCTCCTCCTTACCCACAACACACCACGCTGAGGCTCCTCCTCCTTACCCACAACACACCACGCTGAGGCTCCTCCTCCTTACCCACAACACACCACGCTGAGTCCTCTATTCGGACAGAGGGCAGATGAGTAGACAGTCAGGACCATGAACTCTCACTGAGTAATGAAATGACAGCCCTTTGGAAGGAAACATGGAAAGAATGTGAGGGTGAAGGAACAGAAGGGCACAATACAGGCCAACCTGGAAATTGAAGCCATCACAATCAAATTGAGTTCAAGTCCTTCTGCTGGGAGAGAGCAGCTCACCAATTAGTTTAATCAGTTTGTCTGCTAGGACTCACGTAGGGACAAGATGACAGTTGTACTGACTAACAAAAAGAAGCCTACAGCCAGCTAGTCAATAGATTTTACTCTGTCAGGGTTTTACTTCATATATGACAGATTTTATCTTGTTTTAAATGTACATTTATTTTTGTAATGGCTGTTTAAATTAAACTTCTACCTTGATCATTGCAGGTTAAATAACCATGTTTTTTAAAAAATCAAGTGAAATTCCCCATTAAGCTTTACAACTACAAAGATATATCTCTGCCTCACGGTAAAATGTGGAGGATATTGTCTTGAAAGCTGCAACAACAAAAATTGCTTTGCCCCATGACCAAATTTCTAATTGCAGGAAATGTTGTTCTCGTTAGCTATGAGGTAGGCATTTAGAATATTCCTTCCTGGAATATGCCATGAATGATCTCCTGTTCTTTTTTCTTCCCAAGGCCCAAGACATGTTTTGATCTACATTGCCCATGGCTGGCAGATCCCCGTAAATGTTACATCAATTGGCTGCGATAGATTAGAGGTCAGAGCACCTGACTGCTAACTGAGCTGACGCGGTGACACATCTGTTGTTTTTAAAATGCAAGATGGTTAACCCTAAATATTCCTGCAAGTCGCTCTTTAGAGCATGAGTTCTATAACTAAAAGAAAACAAACAGTGTCAGTTTGAACGTGAGCCATTTCATTTGGTCAGTTGCACTCAGTATCACAGACAGTCAATGCAGATGAAACGTGTGTTAATATGGTGTGGGTGTCTGTGGTGGTCTATCTGAAGACTGTATCATATGGTGGTGGTCTATATGAAGACTGTATCATATGGTGGTGGTCTGTATGAATACTGTATCATATGGTGGTGGTCTATATGAAGACTGTATCATATGAATACTGTATCATATGGTGGTGGTCTGTATGAATACTGTATCATAAGGTGGTGGTCTATGAAGACTGTATCATATGAATACTGTATCATATGAATTCTGTATCATATGGTGGTGGTCTATATGAAGACTGTATCATAGGAAGACTGTATCATATGGTGGTGGTCTATATGAAGACTGTATCATATGAAGACTGTATCATATGGTGGTGGTCTGTATGAATATTGATCGTAAGAAGACTGAATCATATGGTGGTGGTCTGTATGAACACTGTATCATATGAAGACTGTATCATATGGTGGTGGTCTATATAAAGACTATCATATGGTGGTGGTCTATATGAAGACTGTATCATATGAATACTGTATCATATGGTGGTGGTCTGTATGAATACTGTATCATATGAAGACTGTATCATATGGTGGTGGTCTGTATGAATACTGTATCATATGGTGGTGGTCTGTATGAATACTGTATCATATGGTGGTGGTCTGTATGAAGACTGTATCATATGAATACTGTATCATATGGTGGTGGTCTGTATGAATAGTGTATCATATGGTGGTGGTCTATATGAAGACTGTATCATATGAATACTGTATCATATGGTGGTGGTCTATATGAAGACTGTATCATATGAATACTGTATCATATGGTGGTGGTCTGTATGAATACTGTATCATATGAATACTGTATCATATGGTGGTGGTCTGTATGAATACTGTATCATATGATGGTGGTCTATATGAAGACTGTATCATAGGAAGACTGTATCATATGGTGGTGGTCTATATGAAGACTGTATCATATGAAGACAGTATCATATGGTGGTGGTCTGTATGAATATTGATCATATGAAGACTGTATCATATGGTGGTGGTCTGTATGAACACTGTATCATATGAAGACTGTATCATATGGTGGTGGTCTATATGAAGACTGTATCATATGAAGACTGTATCATATGGTGGTGGTCTGTATGAATATTGATCATATGAAGACTGTATCATATGGTGGTGGTCTGTATGAACACTGTATCATATGAAGACTGTATCATATGGTGGTGGTCTATATAAAGACTATCATATGAAGACTGGTCTATATGGAAGACTGGTCTATATAAAGACTGTATCATATGGTGGTGGTCTGTATGAATACTGTATCATATGAAGACTGTATCATATGGTGGTGGTCTGTATGAATACTGTATCATATGGTGGTGGTCTGTATGAATACTGTATCATATGGTGGTGGTCTATATGAAGACTGTATCATATGAATACTGTATCATATGGTGGTGGTCTGTATGAGTACTGTATCATATGAATACTGTATCATATGGTGGTGGTCTGTATGAATACTGTATCATATGATGGTGGTCTATATGAAGACTGTATCATAGGAAGACTGTATCATATGGTGGTGGTCTGTATGAATACTGTATCATATGAAGACTGTATCATATGGTGGTGGTCTATATAAAGACTGTATCATATGGTGGTGGTCTATATAAAGACTGTATCATATGGTGGTGGTCTATATAAAGAATGTATCATATATCATACATCTACTGTTTATTTATTTATGTTTATACAAGTGTTATTATTGGTTATAAATCATCATCACTATAATATAGCACACACCCACATCTACTGTTTATTTTATTTATGTTTTATCCACTCACTCCACACTGATATGCTACTATAGGCTTAGCAGATTTACGTCCGTAACAGCTTGGCAACCAAACAGATAGATAAAGGTCTAGGCTATAGTAATGTTCCAGCTGGATAGCGCCACTAACATCACTGATCACATCATGTATTTTTAAGGCCATGCTAATCAGGTTTTTCTTCTCTCTATTCTTCCTCTTCACATGGAGAAAATATTCTCGTGTCTCTTATTAGATAATATAAAATCCCTCTGATGTGTTTGCCAATGCCCAGGATAATGGAAGTGTGTTAGTTTGGGTTTGCATTTTTGTTTGTTTGTTTTCTTCTGTGTGAGTTTGTCTATTTTTACATTGTTTCACATATTCAAATTGACCAACACTGACTACACATGCTCACCACTCCCAGACTATACAGCATTCATTAATGTGGAATCCTCTGAATAAAATCAATTTGACTGGAGTGTATTGAGGAGCAAGACTGTGTGAAACCCTCCCACTGCTACCTGAGTCTGTAGGATGGTGACACTGCTACCTGAGTCTGTAGGATGGTGACACTGCTACCTGAGTCTGTAGGATGGTGACACTGCTACCTGAGTCTGTAGGATGGTGACACTGCTACCTGAGTCTGTAGGATGGTGACACTGCTACCTGAGTCTGTAGGATGGTGACACTGCTACCTGAGTCTGTAGGATGGTGACACTGCTACCTGAGTCTGTAGGATGGTGACACTGCTACCTGAGTCTGTAGGATGGTGACACTGCTACCTGAGTCTGTAGGATGGTGACACTGCTACCTGAGTCTGTAGGATGGTGACACTGCTACCTGAGTCTGTAGGATGGTGACACTGCTACCTGAGTCTGTAGGATGGTGACACTGCTACCTGAGTCTGTAGGATGGTGACACTGCTACCTGAGTCTGTAGGATGGTGACACTGCTACCTGAGTCTGTAGGATGGTGACACTAACAGGCGGCCAATAATCTTTCAACGTTGTCTGACCATATTGCATTAAATAATGTACCTTTTGTTTTGGATGCAAGCTGATATTTGTAAAGGACATCAACATATCATATTTAACATTTGCATACTTTACACATTCAATTAGAAATTAAATTGGTACATGTTGATGTGTTCATATTTCCATAGCAGACAGGAAACCTTGAGCCAGTCCATGGAAAAGAAGAGCTCAGGCTCCATAGAGATTAAAAGAGTACAGCCGTGATGAGATGCTACTCCATAGAGATAACACAAGTATATTAATGTTCAATGTTGCTTATTCAGTTTATTCAGTTATCTCTGTGTAGAATACCTGTCTTCTGAATGACCTGTGTACATCTGTTCTTCAGTTATCTCTGTGTAGAATACCTGTCTTCTGAATGACCTGTGTACATCTGTTCTTCAGTTATCTCTGTGTAGAATACCTGTCTTCTGAATGACCTGTGTACATCTGTTCTTCAGTTATCTCTGTGTAGAATACCTGTCCTCTGAATGACATGTGTAGATCTGTTCTTTAGTTATCTCTGTGTAGACATAAACCTGTGTGTTGGTAGGTAACCAAGTATTGGAGATGAGGAGGAGAATTGATGGTCCTTCAGGGAAAAGAGCTCTTCAACTTAGCTCAACTTAAACAACCTTAAGACTGCACCTGCTCCTAGGAGAGGCTCTGAGAGTCAGACAGTTTAACACACACACACACACACACTAGAGACACTTCTCAGTGAAGGGCTCTTATCGCTCTGAAGCTTTTGTTTAATAAAGGAGCCACTTATGCATAAGTCAGTTCTGTTTATAGTTACCATAGTTACCATGTAACACAGAGTCATTCAGATGTTAGTTCTGTTTATAGTTACCATAGTTACCATGTAACACAGAGTCATTCAGATGTTAGTTCTGTTTATAGTTACCATAGTTACCATGTAACACAGAGTCATTCAGATGTTAGTTCTGTTTATAGTTACCATGTAACAGAGTCATTCAGATGTTAGTTCTGTTTATAGTTACCATGTAACAGAGTCATTCAGATGTTAGTTCTGTTTATAGTTACCATAGTTACCATGTAACACAGAGTCATTCAGATGTTAGTTCTGTTTATAGTTACCATAGTTACCATGTAACACAGAGTCATTCAGATGTTAGTTCTGTTTATAGTTACCATAGTTACCATGTAACACAGAGTCATTCAGATGTTAGTTCTGTTTATAGTTACCATGTAACAGAGTCATTCAGATGTTAGTTCTGTTTATAGTTACCATAGTTACCATGTAACACAGAGTCATTCAGATGTTAGTTCTGTTTATAGTTACCATAGTTACCATGTCACACCGAGTCATTCAGACGTTAGTTCTGTTTATAGTTACCATAGTTACCATGTAACACAGAGTCATTCAGACGTTAGTTCTGTTTATAGTTACCATAGTAACCATGTAACACAGAGTCATTCAGACGTTAGTTCTGTTTATAGTTACCATAGTTACCATGTAACACAGAGTCATTCAGATGTTAGTTCTGTTTATAGTTACCATGTAACACGGAGTCATTCAGATGTCAGCTTTGTTCATAGTTACCAACAGGACCACCTCGTTAACCGTTGAACAGGGACCACCTCGTTAACCGTTGAACAGGGACCACCTCGTTAACCGTTGAACAGGGACCACCTCGTTAACCGTTGAACAGGGACCAACTCGTTAACCGTTGAACAGGGACCACCTCGTTAACCGTTGAACAGGGACCACCTCGTTAACCGTTGAACAGGGACCACCTCGTTAACCGTTGAACAGGGACCACCTCGTTAACCGTTGAACAGGGACCACCTCGTTAACCGTTGAACAGGGACCACCTCGTTAACCGTTGAACAGGGACCATCTTATTATTTTCTTTATTGCTATGTTTAGTTTAATGATTTGTACAAATCCTGCCAGGATATGTAAACTTATGAACAGGAAGTAATCTACTTCTCACTGTCTCTTATTCCCTCTCTTATCCTTATTTAATTCCTCTGTCTTAATCTCTCTTTCCTGTGATCAAACATTGTGGACGGAGGTGGTGTGGTCAGACACACAGATTCCAGCTCCAGACAATTAGAGGGGGGAATGAAAGAGAAGACATACTTCAGTCCAAGATGAAAGACAGATATGCATCATGAAAGACTGTAGGGACAGCTAGTTAGAAGGTGGAATGTAGGACAGGACAGGAGAGCAGGAACCGTTTACAGAAGGTTTTTCCTCACGGTTCTCTATGGCACTGCTGCACTACCCCAGCTGGCCAGTAGATGGCAATACATTATGAGTTCTATTATCAGCCTGTTCTTTGTCTTCAGGTGAAATACAAACGTTTGGAGAGCTTTTAAATGTGAGTGTGCACTGCTGTTAGCCGCTGTTAGCCGCTGTTAGCCGCTGTTAGCCGCTGTTAGCCGCTGTTAGCTTTGCATCAACTAAAGCGAGACAGTGTTTGTTAGGCCTGGATATGAACACAAGCTGGTAATGAGTGGTGACATGCATTATATCATGTAAACTGGCAGTGGGGATGGTTAAACCTCTATATGATAATATCACTCAGATGGACTGATGGTTAAACCTCTATATGATAATAGCACTCATATGGACTGATGGTTAAACCTCTATATGATAATATCACTCAGATGGACTGATGGTTAAACCCCTATATGATAATATCACTCAGATGGACTGATGGTTAAACCTCTATATGATAATAGCACTCATATGGACTGCTGGTTAAACCCCTATATGATAATAGCACTCATATGGACTGATGGTTAAACCTCTATATGATAATAGCACTCGTATGGACTGATGGTTAAACCCCTATATGATAATATCACTCAGATGGACTGATGGTTAAACCTCTATATGATAATAGCACTCATATGGACTGATGGTTAAACCCCTATATGATAATATCACTCAGATGGACTGATGGTTAAACCTCTATATGATAATAGCACTCATATGGACTGATGGTTAAACCCCTATATGATAATATCACTCAGATGGACTGATGGTTAAACCTCTATATGATAATATCACTCATATGGACTGATGGTTAAACCCCTATATGATAATAGCACTCATATGGACTGCTGGTTAGTATTAATCCTTAATAAGTTAAGTAACGATTCTGGGTGACAATTCTGGTGACTCAAACAAATGCAGATGTTTGCTGGCCTTCACTCAGATGGACTGATGATTCTTAAACACAAATAAAATGCTATGATAGATGTGTATGTTTGTTAAGATTCTGGTTAAACAATTCCTGTGGTTAGGCTTAAAATAACCTGGGTTTTATCAAACAAACAGACTGGCAACTGATTCTTAAACACAAATAAAATGCGGCAACTGCTTAAAATAACCTTTTATACACACACGGCAACTGCACATTACATAAAAACATTATCAACTTTTTCAAGGTCTTTGCAAAGTGAACAACCCTACTGCTGAGGGTTGATTACCAATGTTTGATAAAGCTGTGAAGGCTTTCCTTTCTGAGTGTTTACAAGTAGAAAAGGTTACACAAAGTCAATAGTGGTTTTAATTGAATGTTTTCTCCTTTGAGCGGTGAGGGTAATTGACACTGTGTTCTCTCACATTCAAGGTGGTTTGCTATAATTCTGCTCAAGAATTAACTGAACTACACATGTGTGATGAAATAGTGCAATAAACTGGAGCAAGATAATGTGTCATTATGGGTTATTAACATAATAATGTTGTAAAATGTTAACTCTCTGTCTTTAATGTAGCAGTGAAGTCTACCAGATAACACACTGGGTTTTCTTCTCATTCACTGCCACTGTTAATTAAATATGTCTTTAGCCAATAGCATATTTGATACAAGATAAATGTCCTTTGTTTTGATGTTCCACTTTTGCCATGAATTTTTTCTGATGATATTGTCGTCTACATAGAAACGTAGTATGGTGTACTTGGACAAATTAGGAATGAAACATGTATGTGGTCAAAAAGTTACCACGCCACAAATAAAAAAATGAAACTCCAATGTTTCCCTATATTTAAAATGTGTTCATCTCTCCAGTCAGGGAAGTGGATTTTGTTTCTTTTTCTTTCTTCCTGGTTTTGTCATAATTAAATGTCACTTGGGTTCTGGAATGTTCTGGAATATCTAACGAGGACATTTGCATTAGGCAGAGATTGGCTGACCTTTGGTTTCTGCAATAATTACCATGGAGATGTAGAGACGTGCTGCTAAGGTGATTGCAGGGACCTGTCTGTGCAGAGAAAAGGTTGTGTGTGTGTGTGTGTGTGTGTGTGTGTGTGTGTATGTGGCAGGGACCTGTCTGTGTAGAGAAAAGGTTGTGTGTGTGTGGCAGGGACCTGTCCGTGCAGAGGTAAGGTTAGTAGGACTAAAGCAGATGCTACAGGCTGGTTTCTGGGCTGAAGGAAAGCTGAAAGGATGGCCTGAGGAAATGTCATTATAGTGAAATGGAAATATGGTCTAAATTAAAAATAGGACGATTCAATATGGAATTACATTTGTGTGTGTGTGTGTGTGTGCGCGTGCGCGTGCGTGCAGACAGAGCAGTGCATTGGCTTGTGTAGTGGCTGGAGCGCTGGATGACTGTACTCAGCTTGTTGCCAGTCTGTGGGTGTCTGTATCAGGTCTAATGCCAGCGTTTCTGTAGCAGGTCTAATGCCAGCGTTTCTGTAGCAGGTCTAATGCCAGCGTTTCTGTAGCAGGTCTAATGCCAGCGTTTCTGTACCAGGTCTAATGCCAGTGTTTCTGTACCAGGTCTTGCAGGTATAATGCAAGTCTGTGTCCTTTTCAGCCTACTCTAAACTGTGGATTGGCAACCCCAGAAAGCAGTCTGTAAATACGAGACAAAATGCAAAGCCTTTAACTATCGTGCCCATTTCCATTCCAGTCTCTAGAGTGATGTCCAGAACTGAGTGCATGTTGTAAATATTCATATGAATGTTGCTGTTGTAAGAGCCTGTGGGTTTACAACTACATAATGTTTTTTTCATTAGATTGGGTACTTTACTTTGTGTTGTAGATACTTATGAATGAAGATGTCAATGTAAGTCATTCAAAGGCATTGCCACTGTATTGAAGTTGTGCAGTGAAACGTGACTGCAGAGTCCATCATTCTCTGTTACAAACCCTGTGACCCTATACAAACACCTAAACATAATGAGAAACAATGTGGATGATAAGACTGAAACTGATGTCTGTATTACAACCTCTCTTTAACCTTGTGACGGACGAAAAACAAGTTATCATGGTTTATTTCAAATGCCCTATTCAGATGTCATTAAAATGCCCTATTCACATGTCATTAAAATGCCCTATTCACATGTCATTAAAATGCCCTATTCACATGTCATTAAAATGCCCTATTCACATGTCATTAAAATGCCCTATTCACATGTCATTAAAATGCCCTATTCACATGTCATTAAAATGCCCTATTCATCTCTACCTGACATCCAGCAGGTGCAACCATTTCCCATCACAATGCTGAAGGCTAATCACAGAATATATGTGGTCTAAAACTCATCACAGACCCCTAGCTAACATCTAATCTCCTCTCTGACCCCTAACTAACATCTAATATCCTCTCTGACCCCTAGCTAACATCTAATCTCCTCTCTGACCCCTAGCTAACATCTAAACTCCTCTCTGACACCAGCTAACATCTAATCTCCTCTCTAACCTCTAGCTAACATCTAAACTCCTCTCTGACACCAGCTAACATCTAATCTCCTCTCTAACCTCTAGCTAACATCTAAACT
>CM055739.1:416743-484214 GCA_029465975.1 Dallia pectoralis | reverse complement strand
GAATAGGGCATTTTAATGACATGTGAATAGGGCATTTTAATGACATCTGAATAGGCATTTGAAATAAAACCATGATAACTTGTTTTCGTCCGTCAGTTAAAGAGAGGTTGTAATACAGACATCAGTTTTTGGGGCCCTATCATCCACATTGCTTCATTATGTTTAGGTGTTTGTATAGGTCACAGGGTTTGTAACAGAGAATGATGGACTCTGCAGTCACGTTTCACTGCACAACTTCAATACAGTGGCAATGCCTCGAATGACTTCATACTGACATCTTCATTCATGCATCTACAACACAAAGTAAAGTACTCCAATCTAATGAAAAAACATTATGTAGTTGTAAACCCATTAGAGGCTCTACAACAGCAATATTCATATGAATATTTACAAACATGCACTCAGTTCTGGACATCACTCTAGAGACTGGAATGGAAATGGGCACCTATAGTTAAAGGCTTTGCATTTTGTCTCAAATATTTACAGACTGCTTTCTGGGGTTGCCAATCCACAGTTTAGAGTAGGCTGAAAAGGACACAGACTTGCATTATACCTGCAAGACGGTACAGAAACACTGGCATTAGACCTGGTACAGAAACGCTGGCATTAGACCTGCTACAGAAACGCTGGCATTAGACCTGCTACAGAAACGCTGGAGATTAGACCTGGTGCTACAGAAACGCTACATTAGACCTGATACAGACACCACAGACTGGCAACAAGCTGAGTACAGTCATCCAGCGCTCCAGCCACTACACAAGCCAATGCACTGCTCTGTCTGCCGCACGCGCACGCGCACACACACACACACACACAAATGTAATTCCATATTGAATCGTCCTATTTTTAATTAGACCATATTTCCATTTCACTATAATGATGTACTTCCTCAGGCCATCCTTTCAGCTTTCCTTCAGCCCAGAAACCAGCCTGTAGCATCTGCTTTAGTCCTACTAACCTTACCTCTGCACGGACAGGTCCCTGCCACACACACAACCTTTTCTCTACAGACAGGTCCCTGCCACATACACACACACACACACACACACACACACACACAACCTTTTCCACAGACAGGTCCTCGCAATCACCTTAGCAGCACGCCTCTACATCTCCATGGTAATTATTGGTATAAAAGTTCAAAGGTCAGCCAATCTCTGCCTAATGCAAATGTCCTCGTTAGATATTCCAGAACATTCCAGAACCCAAGGAGACATTTAATTATGACAAAAACCAGAAGAAAGAAAAGAACAAATCCACTTCCTGACTGGAGAGATGGTACACATTTAAATATAGGGAAACATTGGAGTTTCATTTTATTTGTGGCGTGGTACTTTTTGACCATACATGTTTCATTCCTAATTTGTCCAAGTACACCATACTACGTTTCTATGTAGACGACAATATCATCAGAAAAATTCATGGCAAAAGTGGAACATCAAAACAAAGGACATTTATCTTGTATCAAATATGCTATTGGCTAAAGACATATTTAATTAACAGTGGCAGTGAATGAGAAGAAAACCTAGTGTAGTTATCTGTAGATCATGGGTTACATTAAAGACATGAGAGTTAACATTTTACAACATTATTATGTTAATAACCCATAATGACACATTATCTTGCTCCAGTTTGGCCAGAATTTATTTATCATTATTTATGTGTAGTTCAGTTAATTCTGAGCAGAATTATAGCAAAAACTACCTTGAATGTGAGAGAACACAGTGTCAATTACCCTCACCGCTCAAAGGAGAAAACATTCAATTAAAACCACTATTGACTTTGTGTAACCTTTTCTACTTGTAAACACTCAGAAAGGAAAGCTCACAGCTTTATCAAACATTGCAATCAACCCCAGCAGAAATATTCACTTTGCAAAGACCTTGAAAAGTTGATAATGTTTTTATGTAATGCAGTTGCCGTGCAGTTGCCAAAAAGTGCAGTTGCAGTGGCAAAGGTTATTTTGCTTCACACAGGAATTGCAATCTAATAACATACACATCTTATCATACATTTTATTTAGGTTAAGAATCACCGGTGAAGGCCAGCAACATCTGCATTTGGTTTTGAGTCACCATAAATTGTCACCCAGAATCGTTACTTAACTTATTAAGGATTAATACTAACCAGCAGTCCATATGAGTGTTATTATCATAGGTTTAACCATCAGTCCATATGAGTGATATTATCATATAGAGGTTTGAACCATCAGTCCATCTGAGTGATATTATCATATAGGGCTTTAAACCATCAGTCCATATGAGTGATATTATCATATAGAGGTTTAACCATCAGTCCATCTGGAGTGATATTATCATATAGGGGTTTAACCATCAGTCCATATGAGTGCTATTATCATATAGAGGTTTAACCATCAGCTCCATCTATGATATTATCATAGGGTTAACCATCAGTCCATACGAGTGCTATTATCATATAGAGGTTTAACCATCAGTCCATAAGAGTGTAAGCATGGTCATATAGGGGTTTAACCAGCAGTCCATATGAGTGCTATTATCATATAGAGGTTTAACCATCAGTCACGGAGTATATTATCATATAGGGTTTAACCATCAGTCCATCTGAGTGATATTATCATATAGAAGTTTAACCATCAGTCCATATGAGTGCTATTATCATATGGAGGTTTAACCATCGTCTATCTGAGTGCCATATGAAGAAAGAAAGTCCATCTGGAGTGCTGGCTATCATATAGAGGTTTAACTATCAGTTCATCTGAGTGCCATTATCATATAGGGTTTAATCATCAGCCCAGCTATGAGTGCTGGTTGTCATGCTGGTGGTGGTCTCATCAGTTCATATGAGTGCTATTATCATATAGAGTGTTTGACTATCAGTCCATGGGCGAGTGCTATTATCAAGCATGTGGTGTTTGGTCCATCAGCCCGAGTGCTGGGCTGAGCACCCATCAGTTCAGCAGAGCGATAGTCACATAGTAGGCCTAACTATCAGTCCATCGAGTGACATTATCATATAGGCTTAACAGTCCAGGCCTGAGTGCTATTATCATAGAGGTTTAATTCATCAGTTCATTCGAGTTATTATCATATAGAGAAGAATTCATCGTCCATATGATGCTATTATCATAGAGGTTTAACTATCAGTCTGATGAGTGCTTACATATAGGTTTAACTATCATGAGTGCTATTATCATATAGGGGTTTAACTATCACCCATCTGAGTGCTATTATCATAGAGGTTTAACCATCAGTTCAGGCGAGTGCTATTATATATAGAGGTTTAATCCATCAGTCTCATCTGAGTGCTATTATCACATGTGAGGTTTAACCATCAGTCTGAGTTATGAGTGCTATTGAATATATAGAGAGGTTTGTTCATCAGTCCATCTGGCGCTATCATATGCAGTTTAATCCATCAGTCCATGCCATTATCATATAGTGTTTAATCATCAGTCCATCTGAGTGCCCCATATAGGTTGTCCATCTGAGTGCTATTATCATATGAGGTTTAACTATCAGGACTGATGGTTATAACATATGGACTGATGGTTCTATATGATAATAGCACTATGGACTGATGGTTAAACCTCTATATGATAATAGCACTCATATGGACTGATGGTTAAACCTCTATATGATAATAGCACTCATATGGACTGATGGTTAAACCCCTATATGATAATAGCACTCAGATGGACTGATGGTTAAACCTCTATATGATAATAGCACTCAGATGGACTGATGGTTAAACCCTATATGATAATAGCACTCAGATGGACTGATGGTTAAACCTCTATATGATAATAGCACTCATATGGACTGATGGTTAAACCTCTATATGATAATAGCACTCAGATGGACTGATGGTTAAACCTCTATATGATAATAGCACTCATATGGACTGATGGTTAAACCTCTATATGATAATAGCACTCAGATGGACTGATGGTTAAACCTCTATATGATAATAGCACTCAGATGGACTGATGGTTAAACCTCTATATGATAATAGCACTCAGATGGACTGATGGTTAAACCCCTATATGATAATAGCACTCATATGGACTGATGGTTAAACCTCTATATGATAATAGCACTCATATGGACTGATGGTTAAACCTCTATATGATAATAGCACTCATATGGACTGATGGTTAAACCTCTATATGATGGAATAGCACTCAGATGGACTGATGGTTAAACCTCTATATGATAATAGCACTCAGATGGACTGATGGTTAAACCCCTATATGATAATATCACTCAGATGGACTGATGGTTAAACCTCTATATGATAATATCACTCATATGGACTGATGGTTAAACCCCTATATGATAATAGCACTCATATGGACTGATGGTTAAACCTCTATATGATAATAGCACTCATATGGACTGATGGTTAAACCTCTATATGATAATAGCACTCATATGGACTGATGGTTAAACCTCTATATGATAATAGCACTCATATGGACTGATGGTTAAACCCCTATATGATAATAGCACTCAGATGGACTGATGGTTAAACCTCTATATGATAATAGCACTCAGATGGACTGCTGGTTAAACCCCTATATGATAATAGCACTCAGATGGACTGATGGTTAAACCTCTATATGATAATAGCACTCATATGGACTGATGGTTAAACCTCTATATGATAATAGCACTCAGATGGACTGATGGTTAAACCTCTATATGATAATAGCACTCATATGGACTGATGGTTAAACCTCTATATGATAATAGCACTCAGATGGACTGATGGTTAAACCTCTATATGATAATAGCACTCATATGGACTGATGGTTAAACCTCTATATGATAATAGCACTCAGATGGACTGATGGTTAAACCCCTATATGATAATAGCACTCATATGGACTGATGGTTAAACCTCTATATGATAATAGCACTCATATGGACTGATGGTTAAACCTCTATATGATAATAGCACTCTGATGGACTGATGGTTAAACCTCTATATGATAATATCACTCAGATGGACTGATGGTTAAACCTCTATATGATAATAGCACTCATATGGACTGATGGTTAAACCCCTATATGATAATATCACTCAGATGGACTGATGGTTAAACCTCTATATGATAATATCACTCATATGGACTGATGGTTAAACCCCTATATGATAATAGCACTCATATGGACTGCTGGTTAGTATTAATCCTTAATAAGTTAAGTAACGATTCTGGGTGACAATTCTGGTGACTCAAACAAATGCAGATGTTTGCTGGCCTTCACAAGTGATTCTTAAACACAAATAAAATGCTATGATAGATGTGTATGTTTGTTAAGATTCACAATTCCTGTGTAGGCTTAAAATAACCTTTTATACACGCAACTGCACACACGGCAACTGCACACACGGCAACTGCACATTACATAAAAACATTATCAACTTTTTCAAGGTCTTTGCAAAGTGAACAACCCTACTGCTGAGGGTTGATTACCAATGTTTGATAAAGCTGTGAAGGCTTTCCTTTCTGAGTGTTTACAAGTAGAAAAGGTTACACAAAGTCAATAGTGGTTTTAATTGAATGTTTTCTCCTTTGAGCGGTGAGGGTAATTGACACTGTGTTCTCTCACATTCAAGGTGGTTTGCTATAATTCTGCTCAAGAATTAACTGAACTACACATGTGTGATGAAATAGTGCAATAAACTGGAGCAAGATAATGTGTCATTATGGGTTATTAACATAATAATGTTGTAAAATGTTAACTCTCTGTCTTTAATGTAGCAGTGAAGTCTACCAGATAACACACTGGGTTTTCTTCTCATTCACTGCCACTGTTAATTAAATATGTCTTTAGCCAATAGCATATTTGATACAAGATAAATGTCCTTTGTTTTGATGTTCCACTTTTGCCATGAATTTTTCTGATGATATTGTCGTCTACATAGAAACGTAGTATGGTGTACTTGGACAAATTAGGAATGAAACATGTATGTGGTCAAAAGTTACCACGCCACAAATAAAAAATGAAACTCCAATGTTTCCCTATATTTAAAATGTGTTCATCTCTCCAGTCAGGGAAGTGGATTTTGTTTCTTTTTCTTTCTTCCTGGTTTTGTCATAATTAAATGTCACTTGGGTTCTGGAATGTTCTGGAATATCTAACGAGGACATTTGCATTAGGCAGAGATTGGCTGACCTTTGGTTTCTGCAATAATTACCATGGAGATGTAGAGACGTGCTGCTAAGGTGATTGCAGGGACCTGTCTGTGCAGAGAAAAGGTTGTGTGTGTGTGTGTGTGTGTGTGTGTGTGTGTGTATGTGGCAGGGACCTGTCTGTGTAGAGAAAAGGTTGTGTGTGTGTGGCAGGGACCTGTCCGTGCAGAGGTAAGGTTAGTAGGACTAAAGCAGATGCTACAGGCTGGTTTCTGGGCTGAAGGAAAGCTGAAAGGATGGCCTGAGGAAATGTCATTATAGTGAAATGGAAATATGGTCTAAATTAAAAATAGGACGATTCAATATGGAATTACATTTGTGTGTGTGTGTGTGTGTGCGCGTGCGCGTGCGTGCAGACAGAGCAGTGCATTGGCTTGTGTAGTGGCTGGAGCGCTGGATGACTGTACTCAGCTTGTTGCCAGTCTGTGGGTGTCTGTATCAGGTCTAATGCCAGCGTTTCTGTAGCAGGTCTAATGCCAGCGTTTCTGTAGCAGGTCTAATGCCAGCGTTTCTGTAGCAGGTCTAATGCCAGCGTTTCTGTACCAGGTCTAATGCCAGTGTTTCTGTACCAGGTCTTGCAGGTATAATGCAAGTCTGTGTCCTTTTCAGCCTACTCTAAACTGTGGATTGGCAACCCCAGAAAGCAGTCTGTAAATACGAGACAAAATGCAAAGCCTTTAACTATCGTGCCCATTTCCATTCCAGTCTCTAGAGTGATGTCCAGAACTGAGTGCATGTTGTAAATATTCATATGAATGTTGCTGTTGTAAGAGCCTGTGGGTTTACAACTACATAATGTTTTTTTCATTAGATTGGGTACTTTACTTTGTGTTGTAGATACTTATGAATGAAGATGTCAATGTAAGTCATTCAAAGGCATTGCCACTGTATTGAAGTTGTGCAGTGAAACGTGACTGCAGAGTCCATCATTCTCTGTTACAAACCCTGTGACCCTATACAAACACCTAAACATAATGAGAAACAATGTGGATGATAAGACTGAAACTGATGTCTGTATTACAACCTCTCTTTAACCTTGTGACGGACGAAAAACAAGTTATCATGGTTTATTTCAAAAATGTCATTAAAATGCCCTATTCACATGTCATTAAAATGCCCTATTCACATGTCATTAAAATGCCCTATTCACATGTCATTAAAATGCCCTATTCACATGTCATTAAAATGCCCTATTCACATGTCATTAAAATGCCCTATTCACATGTCATTAAAATGCCCTATTCATCTCTACCTGACATCCAGCAGGTGCAACCATTTCCCATCACAATGCTGAAGGCTAATCACAGAATATATGTGGTCTAAAACTCATCACAGACCCCTAGCTAACATCTAATCTCCTCTCTGACCCCTAACTAACATCTAATATCCTCTCTGACCCCTAGCTAACATCTAATCTCCTCTCTGACCCCTAGCTAACATCTAAACTCCTCTCTGACACCAGCTAACATCTAATCTCCTCTCTAACCTCTAGCTAACATCTAAACTCCTCTCTGACCCCAGCTAACATCTAATCTCCTCTCTAACCTCTAGCTAACATCTAAACTCCTCTTTGACCCCTAGCTAACATCTAAACTCCTCTCTGACACCAGCTAACATCTAATCTCCTCTCTAACCTCTAGCTAACATCTAAACTCCTCTCTGACACCAGCTAACATCTAATCTCCTCTCTAACCTCTAGCTAACATCTAAACTCCTCTTTGACCCCTAGCTAACATCTAAACTCCTCTCTGACCCCTAGCTAACATCTAAACTCCTCTCTGACCCCTAGCTAACATCTAAACTTATCACAGACCCCTAGCTAACATCTGAACTCCTCTCTGACCTCTAGCTAACATCTAAACTCCTCTCTAACCTCTAGCTAACATCTAAACTCCTCTCTGACACCAGCTAACATCTAATCTCCTCTCTAACCTCTAGCTAACATCTAAACTCCTCTCTGACCTCTAGCTAACATCTAAACTCCTCTCTGACCCCTAGCTAACATCTAATCTCCTCTCTGACCCCTAGCTAACATCTAAACTCATCACAGACCCCTAGCTAACATCTAAACTCCTCTTTGACCCCTAGCTAACATCTAAACTCCTCTCTGACCCCTAGCTAACATCTAAACTCCTCTCTGACCCCTAGCTAACATCTAAACTCCTCTCTGACCCCTAGCTAACATCTAAACTCCTCTCTGACCCCTAGCTAACATCTAAACTCCTCTCTGACCCTAGCTAACATCTAAACTCCTCTCTGACCCCTAGCTAACATCTAAACTCCTCTCTGACCCCTAGCTAACATCTAATCTCCTCTCTGACCCCTAGCTAACATCTAAACTCCTCTCTGACCCCTAGCTAACATCTAAACTCCTCTCTAACCTCTAGCTAACATCTAAACTCCTCTTTGACCCCTAGCTAACATCTAAACTCCTCTCTGACCCCTAGCTAACATCTAAACTCCTCTCTGACCCCTAGCTAACATCTAAACTCCTCACAGACCCCTAGCTAACATCTAAACTCCTCTCTGACCCCTAGCTAACATCTAAACTTATCACAGACCTCTAGCTAACATCTAAACTCCTCTTTGACCCCTAGCTAACATCTAAACTCCTCTCTAGACCCCTAGCTAACATCTAAACTCCTCTCTGACCCCTAGCTAACATCTAAACTTATCACAGACCTCTAGCTAACATCTAAACTCCTCTTTGACCCCTAGCTAACATCTGAACTCCTCTCTGACCTCTAGCTAACATCTAAACTCCTCTCTGACCTCTAGCTAACATCTAAACTCCTCTCTGACCCCTAGCTAACATCTAAACTCCTCTCTGACCCCTAGCTAACATCTGAACTCCTCTTTGACCCCTAGCTAACATCTAATCTCCTCTCTGACCCCTAGCTAACATCTAAACTCCTCTCTGACCCCTAGCTAACATCTAAAACTCCTCTCTGACCCCTAGCTAACATCTAAACTTCTCTCTGACCTCTAGCTAACATCTAATCTCCTCTCTGACCCCTAGCTAACATCTAAACTCCTCTCTGACCCCTAGCTAACATCTAATCTCCTCTCTGACCCCTAGCTAACATCTAAACTCCTCTCTGACCCCTAGCTAACATCTAAACTCCTCTCTGACCCCTAGCTAACATCTAAACTCCTCTCTGACCCCTAGCTAACATCTAAACTCCTCTCTGACCCCTAGCTAATGTTGCGGCCCTGTCTTGTGTCTTGGTTCTAGTCTCAGCGGCGTGTCACGTTTCACCTGCCTGACGGTTCTCAGGAGAGTTGCAGTGACAGTGGGCTGGGGGACCACGAGCTCCTCTCACACCCTCTCCCTCTGGTGCAGGGTCAGGTGCAGGATGACTTCTACCAACAGGCTTCCCCTGACAAGAGGACTGAAGCGGACGGAAACTCTGACCCCAACTCTGGTGAGTTCTGTGGCCTTCTCTTCTGGTCTCGTCTGGTCTCGTCTGGTCTCCTCTGGTCTCGTCTCGTCTGGTCTCCTCTGGTCTCTTCTGGTCTATCCTTGTCCTTGATGACTCATACCTGCGTTGTCACTGGTCGATGCAGGCTTACGATATATCAACATTTATCCACATTAAATAACTTCTAGAGGGGTGAATAAATTGTAAACATGATGATAATGTCTTATTACAAATGTAGCTTATTTAGTGTGATTTCCATCTCCTGAAGTATTCATTCCACAGGTCTTTGACTGCTCAGTGTGATCTATTGTACTCCAACCTGGTTCTGTTAAATTTCCCTGGGTGACCAGTTTAGTTCCCCCTAGCATTTCACCTATTTGTGAAGCTCATTTGATTTATTTAGAGATGATTTCCCAGTTGGACGCGCTGCGGCTGTGGATGGATCATGTTTAACTTCTCAAAGTATTTCTAGTGGGAATGTTATCCAACCCACTTTAACATCTTATCATTAAGGCACGTGAGAAGAGGAGCTGTAGAGATCAAGTGCACCCAAGTGGGTCAGTGACTGACTGCTTAAGATTTACTGACTGTCTGGAACTGACTAAATGATTGTTGACTGACTGTTTAAGATGTACTGACTGTCTGGAACTGACTACATGGTTGCTGACTGACTGGATGAGATTCACTAACTGGTTGGAACTGACTGAATAGTTGCTAACTGACTGGTTGAGATTCACTGGCTAACTGACTGGTTGTTGCTACACTGATTAGCTGGGCTGGTTAACGACCATAAGAGGTCACAATAATAGACCTTCACACACACTCATATGCACACACACACACACTCACACCAGCCAATCTGTTATGGGCGTGTCCCCACTATGGCGTTGCTCCAGTACTTTCAGTAAACACCATGTGGGCAAGGTGGTTTGGAGTAAAAAGCTATTTGAGATTCTAATTGGAGGGTTAGGTGTCAACTGTGCTAATTGTTCATTACGTTAAAGCTAACATTGGTGCTACACACCAATTACCAACAAACCAATTAAGTTAAGCCTTATAATGAATTAAAGAACATGGCCAGACTGCCTTAGATTGTGTTTTAATGAAATATTGGGCAGACATGCTACATATTGAGGAGGTCAAAACTACCAACATCAATCTTGGTCAGAATCGAAGTATAACATAGTTGAATGGCTATTTTTTATTAACTCCCTGGATGTTCCAGGTAAAAAAGAGAGTTAATTTAATTACAACTCCTAATGTTTTACCAATGAAAACAATAGATCCTATATTCTCATTGAATATCCACTTTGTTGTGAGTTCATAATGAATATGTTCAACCCAAACTTAGGAACCAAATCAGTTGTACCTCCTCAGCCGGTCTCCTTAGGAACCAAATCAGTTGTACCTCCTCAGCCGGTTTCCTTAGGAACCAAATCAGTTGTACCTCCTCAGCCGTTCCTCATGTCTCCTTAGGAACCAAATCAGTTGTACCTCCTCAGCCGGTCTCCTTAGGAACCAAATCAGTTGTACCTCCTCAGCCGGTCTCCTTAGGAACCAAATCAGTTGTACCTCCTCAGCCGTTCCTCATGTCTCCTTAGGAACCAAATCAGTTGTACCTCCTCAGCCGTTCCTCATGTCTCCTTAGGAACCAAATCAGTTGTACCTCCTCAGCCGGTCCTCATGTCTCCATCACAATATGGACTGAAGGAGATGCCAGAGGTGGTCTTCACCCTTCCTTCCACTATCCTGGACACCCACGTCAAACCACATAAGCACAAATAAATCTGGTTCAGCTCCATTCAAGGCATCTGTATTTCTTAATGAGCCAGCGATAAAACAAGGTCCAATTAGTGAATTTGTTTCCTTTTAACTCTTTAACAGACTTGTTGCTAGCAGGATGGCACATGTAAAGTTAGTTCAGTGAGGTCTGGTGTCTTTTAAACAACATAATTGCTTTACTAGAAGGTTTACATTAAATATTTTGTAAAGATGGCTTTGATTGGTCATGATCTGTAACCATAAAAATAATGTAAACATGAAGATAAAGTAGCTATAAATATACTGTAACCATGAGGATACTGTAACCATACCGATACTGTTGCCATGACGATATAGTAGCCCAGCAGATTGCTTCTGAAAATCGCGTACTTCCATACTATATAGTATGCGAAAAACAGTACGCGAGCAGAGTAGTATGTCTGAAATCATAGAATTCGAAAAACAGTATGCGAAAAGTACCCGGATGACCTACTACTTCCGGCGAGATTCTGAAGTGCGCATACGATGGACACTTTACTATCCCATGATGCAACAGGAGAGATGAGTTGTAATAGTTTTCAAGTGTAAGTACTTTTACTTAGAAAACACTTTTTGTAAAATTTATTTGTTTGTAAACGATTGTACATTTTCATATAAGTAAGTAATGTACATTTCCGCGCTGTTAGGCCAGCGTATGTGACGTGCTCTGTTATGATTACGTGACAATTCTAACATGACGCATGTAGTACGTCCGACAACCCGGATTTATACTATATAGAACGTATTTTTTTTACGTCGCAAAGTACGTTCTAATTTAAATGTAGTACGTACTCACATAGTACGCGATTTCGGACGCAGCCATAGTAACCATAAAAATAATGTAACCATATTGACACTGTAACCATATTGACACTGTAACCATATTGACACTGTAACCATATTGACACTGTAACCATATTGATACTGTAACCATATTGACACTGTAACAATATTGACACTGTAACCATATTGACATTGTAACCATATTGACACTGTAACCATATTGACACTGTAACCATATTGACACTGTAACCATATTGACACTGTAACCATATTGACACTGTAACCATATTGACACTGTAACCATATTGACACTGTAACCATGACGATATTGTAACCATGAAGATACAGTAGCTATGCTGATAATATACCCATGAACACACCTTACCAGAAACATACTTTAGTGTGTGTGTGTGCGTGTCTAAATATTGTGTTGAACAATGTCTGATAACACAGGCTGTTTTCCTCCTTTTATACTGGGACTACTTCATTAAATTCCCTCAGTTCTTAACACCCGCACTCCTCTGGCAGTGTGTATCAGGCAGGGATACGTACACACACACACACGCACATTGTTTTATGATTTTATTTTAGCTCACGTTTTCTATTCAGGAGACAGACTTGTGAATTTCAGTTTGGTTGAATTATTTTGTCAGCTCAGCTTGCTGAGCTGTTTAGCCAATTGAATGATATTTTGATGTTTTAAGTGCGATTGTATTCCATATTTTCTATTCATTATTATAAACTGCTGTGGCATTACATCTGTTTGACAACCGTCCTGAATACGGCAATGAAACAGTTCCATATTTCCCATGAATAGCTTTTTCAGAGATGTCTTTTTCATACATAGAGATATGTAGTTATGAAGGGGTGTACCTGGTCTGCATTAAACGTCATATTCATGTCCACATTAATTCCCGGACACAGGGTTTCCCAGCAGAACATTACCCAGGGCATCACACCGCTTTCACTGACATGTTGTCTTCCCTTAATGCATCTCGGTGACATCACTTCCCCAGTTTAACGGTGCACAAGTACAAAGCCATCCATAATAGAAAAAGTGAGCTTCAGAGTGAAGAACGATACAATACATACAGCAAAGGGGCTGATCAGAGGGTCTGATCAAAGAGCAGTTGTCACGTCGTGTGGAGAAAGAGGGTCACAAAGACAGAGCAAATGATCAATAGGAGTCAGCAGTAGAAATGAGTGTATCCCAGGAACAGAGAGTGGTAAGCCAACTGACACTTTTATTGTGGGCTTGATCTCACTAATCAGGTGTTCATAGCTAATTGTTGTGTTAATTTGTTTTGCAATCTGGTTCATACAACCTTACTGGTTAAGATCATTTTAGAAATAAGAGATAATTTTGAAACTGTAGTTTCAAATTAACATACTGTTTAATCGTTGTTAGCCAGTTTTGCCTACTTCCAGACAACTTTAAAAATGTCTCTGACTTCAACTTTTAGGTTTTGTCCAGCGTCTGAATAAAAGACAGACCAAAGCGATTCTCCATGTACATCAGAGTCCTGTTTCCTTCTGATATACCTCTGTTCCATTCAGAGAGCAACTTGAGGAAAAGCTTAGTAAGTGCAAACTTGGATCTTGGTCCCCCATGGGAATTGAATAACAACCACGGCATTACTCCACCATCTGAGCCACATGGGACCATGGGAACCTGCAATGGTGCATCAGTATGTCATATTGTTAAAGATACAGAAAATCACAGCACATCAGTATGTCATATTGTTAAAGATACAGAAAATCACAGCACATCAGTATGTCATATTGTTAAAGATACAGAAAATCACAGCACATCAGTATGTCATATTGTTAAAGATACAGAAAATCACAGCACATCAGTATGTCATATTGTTAAAGATACAGAAAATCACAGCACATCAGTATGTCATATTGTTAAAGATACAGAAAATCACAGCACATCAGTATGTCATATTGTTAAAGATACAGAAAATCACAGCACATCAGTATGTCATATTGTTAAAGATACAGAAAATCACAGCACATCAGTATGTCATATTGTTAAAGAAAATACAGAAAATCATATTGTTAAAGCAGAAAATCACAGTATGTCATATTGTTAAAGATACAGAAAATCACAGCACATCAGTATGTCATATTGTTAAAGATACAGAAAATCACAGCACATCAGTATGTCATATTGTTAAAGATACAGAAAATCACAGCACATCAGTATGTCATATTGTTAAAGATACAGAAAATCACAGCACATCAGTATGTCATATTGTTAAAGATACAGAAAATCACAGCACATCAGTATGTCATATTGTTAAAGATACAGAAAATCACAGCACATCAGTATGTCATATTGTTAAAGATACAGAAAATCACAGCACATCAGTATGTCATATTGTTAAAGATACAGAAAATCACAGCACATCAGTTTGTCATATTGTTAAAGATACAGAAAATTACAGCACATCAGTATGTCATATTGTTAAAGATACAGAAAATCACAGCATTTACATTTACATTTTGCGCATTTAGCAGACGCTCTTATCCAGAGCGACTTACAATAAGTGCAGGCATTTCACATATAGCTAAAACACACATCAAAAAGGCAATAAGTACATTGTTCCTGGGTGGGTGCAGGGGGAAGTGCTAGAGATAGAAGAATGATTCGGTAGTGAAGTTTCAAACGGTCGAGAGTTGTGGAGCTCCATTCATGGAGCTACTGGAGGTACAATTTGAAGAGGAATGTTTTTAGACGTTTTTTGAAGATTGGTAGAGAGTCCGATGATCTGATCTCCAGAGTGGAGTTGTTCCACCATTGCGGGGCAAGCACGGAGAACAATTTAGACTGAGCAGATCGAGAGTTGCCCTCCCGTAGGGATGGCACTACCAAGAGGCCTGAGGTGGCAGAACGAAGTGCTCGCGTGGGTGTGTACGGCTTGATTAGTGACTGGATGTAGGAGGGGGCGGTTCCTCTTGTTGCCCCAAAGGCTAGCACCATGGTTTTGTAGTGGATGCGTGCTTCGACCGGGAGCCAGTGTAGTGTGCGGAACAGCTGAGTGACATGGGAGAACTTTGGTAGATTGAAGATCAGGCGGGCTGCTGCATTTTGAATGAGTTGCAGGGGTTTGATGGCACACACTGGGAGACCAGCCAGAAGGGAGTTGCAGTAGTCGAGCCGGGAGATGATAAGTGCCTGGATCAGCACTTGTGCGGCTTCCTGCGTAAGATACGGCCTTACTTTCCGAATGTTGTAGAGCATGTACCTGCAAGACCGGGACACCGCCTTGATGTTTGCAGAAAATGAGAGGGTGTTGTCAAGGGTCACGCCAAGGTTTTTCCCACATTGGGTAGCAGGGACTGTGACGTTGTCCACCGTAATGGACAGATCCTGGAGCGGGCAGGCTCTTCCTTTGAAGAAGAGCAGTTCAGTTTTACCTAGGTTGAGTTTCAGATGGTGTGCAGACATCCAGGCCGAGATGTCAGTCAGACATGCAGAGATACGGGATGCCACCTGGGTTTCAGACTGTGGGAATGAGAAAAATAGTTGGGTATCATCAGCATAGCAGTGATAGGAGAGGCCATGTGAGGATATGACAGAGCCAAGAGACCGGGTGTATAAGGAGAAAAGGAGAGGGCCTAGGACCGATCCTTGGGGGACCCCGGTGACCAGGGGCTGCATGTTCGACGGCGAGCCTCGCCACACCACCTGGTAAAAACGGTCCGACAAGTACGAGGAAAACCAGGAATGCACCGCTCCTGAGATCCCCAGGTCAGAGAGGGTGGAGAGCAGGATCTGATGGTTTACTGTGTCGAAGGCAGCAGATAGGTCTAGTAGAATGAGAACAGAGGAGAGAGAGTTGGCTTGGGCCTTGCGTAGGGCTTCAGTTACACAGAGCAGCGCTGTTTCAGTTGAGTGGCCCGTCTTGAATCCTGACTGGTTAGGGTCCAGGAGATTGTTCTGCGAGAGGTAGGAGGACAGTTGGTCAGCTACGACGCGTTCAAGCGTTTTGGAAAGGAAGGACAACAGGGACACAGGTCTGTAGTTGTTGACATCCGACGGGTCGAGAGACGGTTTCTTGAGGAGCGGAGTCACTCTGGCCATCTTGAAGTCAGAAGGGACACATCCTGAGGTTAGAGAAGTGTTTATTAGAGATGTGAGATATGGAAGAAGGTCCGTGGAGATGGACTGGAGGAGCGGGGAAGGGATAGGGTCAAGCGGGCATGTTGTCGGACGGCTGGATTGGAGCAGTTGCAGGGTGACTTCCGGACTGAGCGTGGAGAAGGAACTCAGACCAGGGACAGAGTCAGTGTGAGGGGAAATAGCGATTTCTGACGAATGGGTGAATGATGCTCGAATGTTGTCCACTTTCTGTTGAAAGTGGGTAAGAAAGTTGTCAGCTGAAAGGGACGATGACGGAGGAGGTGGAGGAGGGGTGAGGAGTGTAGAGAAGGTGGAGAAGAGCTTTTTAGGGTTGGAAGCGGAGTCCTGGAATTTCTGGTGATAGAAAGCAGCTTTAGCGGTGGTCAGATTAGAGTTGAAGGCGGTGAGGAGGGACTGGAGGGAAGCCAAGTCACTTTGAATTTTGGTGGATCTCCATCAGTATGTCATATTGTTAAAGATACAGAAAATCACAGCACATCAGTATCTCATATTGTTAACTGTAGAGAAAATCACCACACATCAGTATGTCATATTGTTAACTGTAGAGAAAATCACAGAACATCAGTATGTCATATTGTTAACAATACAGAAAATGACCACACATCAGTATGTCATATTGTTAATGATACAGAAAATCACAGCACATCAGTATGTCATATTGTTAACTATAGAGAAAATCAACACACATCAGTATGTCATATTGTAAACGATACAGAAAATCACAGCACATCAGTATGTCATATTGTTAACTGTAGAGCAAATCACTGCACATCAGTATGTCATATTGTTAACGATATAGAAAATCACAGCACATCAGTATGTCATATTGTTAACTGTACAGAAAATCACAGCACATCAGTATGTCATATTGTTAATTGTAGAGCAAATCACTGCAAATCAATCTGTCATATTGTTATTGATATAGAAAATCACAGCACATCAGTATGTCATATTGTTAACTGTACAGAAAATCACAGCACATCAGTATGTCATATTGTTAACTGTAATGGAAATCACAGCACATCAGTATGTCATATTTTTAACTGTAGAGAAAATCACCGCACATCAGTATGTCCTATTGTTAACTTTACATGTCAGCTTTCTGAAGTATAGTGAGAACACTTTTATGATCTACCATGATTAATTGTTGTGTGCCTGCCTTGGAGATTGGAATGATGCATACCACTCTGTCTGACAAATACCCATGATGCATCCTGTCTGACCATTTACCCGTAGTACACTTTGTCTGCAAAATACCCATAGTACACTTTGTCTGGTTGATGAATTACCTACAGTTTTTCCTGCAAGAATGCCGATAATCGGGCAATTAAAATCAGTGCACTTTCCATCTTGATTAAACAACGTTGTTAGCGACCAGGAAAATCTAATATTATCATTACATGGCAAGTGACAGGTACTCATTCCAATTTCCTGTATTTACTAGGATTATGTGATTGCAGCTGCCAGTTAGTTCAATCCTAGTCAATACCAAAGTAACTAGATAGTTAAATAAATAACCCTGTCATGTCTTTTTGCAAAAGTGATTGAGACAGAACTTGATTCTGTCAATCATTGGCTCTGTACATTGTTACAAATAAAGAGTGATTGTGTGTTTGACTTTGAGTGGGCAGGTGTGCATGTGTGTGTTCGTGAGATTTGTATTTATGTTTATGCTATATGAGCCCACGCAGTATAGCAATGCTAGTGAATAAGGCTAGAGAGAATGTCTGATTGTGGTTCATTCAACAGATCAATGAGGAAACAAACCTTGTTCATGACTGTTAGGCCTGTGTGTTTGTGTACCTCTGTGTTTGTGTACCTGTGTGTGTGTGTACCTGTGTGTTTGTGTACCTGTGTGTTTGTGTACCTCTGTGTTTGTGTACCTGTGTGTGTGTGTACCTGTGTGTTTGTGTACCTGTGTGTTTGTGTACCTGTGTACCTGTGTGTTTGTGTACCTGTGTGTTTGTGTACCTGTGTGTTTGTGTACCTGTGTGTTTGTGTGCCTGTGTGTTTGTGTGCCTGTGTGCCTGTGTGTTTGTGTACCTGTGTGTTTGTGTACCTGTGTGTTTGTGTACCTGTGTGTTTGTGTGCCTGTTTGTTTGTGTACCTGTGTGTTTGTGTGCCTGTGGGTTTGTGTACCTGTGTGTTTGTGTGCCTGTGTGTTTGTGTGCCTGTGCGTGTGTGTGTGCCTGTGCGTGTGTGTGTGCCTGTGTGTGTTTGTGTGCCTGTTTGTGTGCCTGTGTACCTGTGTGTTTGTGTGCCTGTGTGTGTGTGTGCCTGTTTGTGTACCTGTCTGTTTGTGTACCTGTGTGTTTGTGTGCCTGTGTGTTTGTGTGTGTGCCTGTGTGTTTGTGTGTGTGCCTGTGTGTTTGTGTGTGTGCCTGTGTGTTTGTGTGTGTGCCTGTGTGTTTGTGTGTGTGCCTGTGTGTTTGTGTGTGTGTGCCTGTGTGTTTGTGTGTGTGTGCCTGTGTGTTTGCCTGTGTGTTGTTCTTCAGTGTTGTTCTTCAGTATTCTACTGTAGTCCCATTAACCATATGGATATGACCACAGGGCTGAGACCCATTAACCATATGGATATGACCACAGGGCTGAGACCCATTAACCATATGGATATGACCACAGGGCTGAGACCCGTTAACCATATGGATATGACCACAGGGCTGAGACCCATTAACCATATGGATATGACCACAGGGCTGAGACCCGTTAACCATATGGATATGACCACAGGGCCGAGACCCGTTAACCCTATGGATATGACCACAGGGCCGAGACCCGTTAACCCTATGGATATGACCACAGGGCCGAGACCCGTTAACCCTATGGATATGACCACAGGGCCGAGACCCGTTAACCCTATGGATATGACCACAGGGCCGAGACCCGTTAACCATATGGATATGACCACAGGGCCGAGACCCGTTAACCATATGGATATGACCACAGGGCTGAGACCCGTTAACCATATGGATATGACCACAGGGCCGAGACCCGTTAACCATATGGATATGACCACAGGGCCGAGACCCGTTAACCATATGGATATGACCACAGGGCCGAGACCCGTTAACCATATGGATATGACCACAGGGCCGAGACCCGTTAACCATATGGATATGACCACAGGGCCGAGACCCGTTAACCATATGGATATGACCACAGGGCCGAGACCCGTTAACCATATGGATATGACCACAGGTGCCAGGTCAGCTAGTCATATCAATCAACATCAGCACAAAGGAAAAATGTACGTCCAGGTGTGAATGGCAAAAGCAAAATGATACATTGACATAATAGGCTGGGGACACAATTTGCAAGAAATAAAGTAGAGGACACAGAGATTGTCTCTGAATCTACCCAAAATTGGACACAGTTCCTAGTCCACCAGTGACATCTAGTGGGCTAAGAGGGTGTTGAAGCACTTTGTTAGTTATTTTAGTTTCAGCTGATTTACATTTGGGTTTAATTAAAGCATCACAGCTGTTAGGGATTTGGTGATTATGTGTGCAAAGAACTCTGTTTTGAAAGGATACCTGGCTCTGCATATGGCTCTCATGCACTACACCTATGGGTGGTTAATGTTTGTATTCACACCGGGGAGTATATATATATATATATATACACACAACACATTAGAAAGGATTAGGACACAAAAGAATAATTAAAATACGAACATTTGAACGATTTATTGACGTTTCCATTATTTTGAACATCTATACGGTCAACTACATTAAACTTCCCAGCCAGAGTTTCTAATGACACGCCCACGTCGCATCTGCAATGACACCAGTTAACATGATCACCAGTTAAAACGTAAACCCGGAACTTGATAGCTGGATGTTGGTTGGAGTTGAGACTGAATTGTTTGCATTTCCTAGGTATCCCGGATGTTGATTCTGAATTTCTAACACATAATTTTTTTTTGCACTGAATTTCTAACACTGGCTTTTTTGCACTGAATTTCTAACACTGAATTTTTTGCACTGAATTTTTAACACTGAATTTTTAGACACAGAATTTCCTTGCACTGAAATCTCTTGCATGTAATTATTTTTTTGTAGAAAGATTCTTACTGCAAAAATAATTCATGATTTATTTCAATGCAAAAAAATTCAGATTCATTATTTCAATCAAAATAAAAGTAAAGTAGATGACTGAAATACAAGACCAGTAAAGCACCCTGTGTGAGAGTGTGTCTATGTGGATTCCCTAAAATCTAGATAGATAGACATAAGTGTATATATATATAGATATACGTATATACTAATTGCATCAACATGGTCACTATAACATTGTAATGTTTAGTCAGTATGTTAAATTAGAATAGGATGCGTTTGGTTGAGTGTATCACAGTCCAATAACTGAATCAAGGTGAAGTTGTAACTAACCAAACAAATCTAGCAGAACTACTGATGTTGGAGGTAAAGCTTTGGCCATGACATTATGTTGTATATTTGGGACTAGTTTACAGTTGTAAAAACGCAGATATCACACTGATTCCCTTATTCAGCCTGAAGCTACTTTCAATCCCTTTCATTGGGTCTAGTGTGTTTTAATGCTTGTGTGACTGTGTGTGTGTGTGTGTCTGAAGCTCTTGTGTGATATTAAAGCAGAAAGGCCTTGGGGCTTTTATTTGACTCTGAATATATTTTCTTCCCTGTCTGTGTTGAGCAACTTTAATAGGTTATCTGAGCCTTAAAGTTCCCTGTCTGAATAGTCTCCTTTTACACCGGGGTTGTACCACAGTAAAGTCCCTGTCTCTGTGAATGCTGTTTCCTTAACCCTGAACTGATCTGAGATGCTGAATCCTGTGATATTCACTAATCCTGGCCATGTGGCTGTGCTATACTCTGGATCAGTGTGTGTGCGCGCGTGTGTTTGCGCGCGTGTGGCTCTGCCTAATACTGCAGCGGAGATGACAGGGAGAGAGAAAAATATTGTAGATAGTGAAGGCTTACTGAAAGGGTTTGAAAGTGATGCTGGCCTTTTTATTGTGCAATATAAGAACTTAAGTCTGAGAATAAGTATTTTTGTGTGAGTGTGTGTACAGTATGTGTGTATGAGTGTGTGTGTACAGTATGATAATAAAGACACTACACTGTACACATATAATAATACAGACACCACACTGTACCCATATAATAATAATACAGACACTACACTGTACCCATATAATAATAATACAGACACCACACTGTACCCATATAATAATAACACAGACACCACACTCTACCCATATAATAATAATACAGACACCACACTGTACCCATATAATAATAATACAGACACCACACTGTACACATATAATAATAATACAGACACCACACTGTACCCATATAATAATAATACAGACACCACACTGTACCCATATAATAATAATACAGACACCACACTGCACCCATATAATAATAATACAGACACCACACTGTACCCATATAATAATAATACAGACACCACACTGCACCCATATAATAATAATACAGACACCACACTGTACCCATATAATAATAATACAGACACCACACTGTACCCATATAATAATAATACAGACACCACACTGTACCCATATAATAATAATACAGACACTACACTGTACCCATATAATAATAATACAGACACCACACTGTACCCATATAATAATAATAATACAGACACTACACTGTACCCATATAATAATAATACAGACACCACACTGTACCCATATAATAATAATACAGACACCACACTGTACCCATATAATAATAATACAGACACCACACTGTACACATATAATAATAATACAGACACCACACTGTACCCATATAATAATAATAATACAGACACTACACTGTACCCATATAATAATAATACAGACACCACACTGTACCCATATAATAATAATACAGACACCACACTGTACCCATATATAATAATAATACAGACACCACACTGTACCCATATAATAATAATACAGACACCCCACTGTACACATATAATAATAATACAGACACTACACTGTACCCATATAATAATAATACAGACACCACACTGTACCCATATAATAATAATACAGACACCACACTGTACCCATATAATAATAATACAGACACCACACTGTACCCATATAATAATAATACAGACACCACACTGTACACATATAATAATAATACAGACACCACACTGTACACATATAATAATAATAATACAGACACCACACTGTACACATATAATAATAATACAGACACCACACTGTACACATATAATAATAATAATACAGACACCACACTGTACACATATAATAATAATAATACAGACACCACACTGTACCATGTAATAATATAATAATAATAATACAGACACCACACTGTACACATATAATAATAATACAGACACCACACTGTACCCATATAATAATAATACAGACACCACACTGTACCCATATAATAATAACACAGACACCACACTGTACCCATATAATAATATAATAATAATAACACAGACACCACACTGTACCCATATAATAATAATACAGACACCACACTGTACCCATATAATATAATAATAATACAGACACCACACTGTACATATAATAATAATACAGACACCACACTGTACACATATAATAATAATACAGACACCACACTGCACCCATATAATAATAATACAGACACCACACTGCACCCATATAATAATAATACAGACACCACACTGTACCCATATAATAATAATACAGACACCACACTGTACACATATAATAATAATACAGACACCACACTGTACCCATATAATAATAATACAGACACCACACTGTACCCATATAATAATAATACAGACACCACACTGCACACATATAATAATAATACAGACACCACACTGTACCCATATAATAATAATAATACAGACACTACACTGTACCCATATAATAATAATACAGACACCACACTGTACCCATATAATAATAATACAGACACCACACTGTACCCATATAATAATAATACAGACACACACACTGCACCCATACCACAATAATAATACAGACACCACACTGTACCCATATAATAATAATACAGACACCACACTGTACCCATATAATAATAATACAGACACCACACTGTACCCATATAATAATAATAATACAGACACCACACTGTACCCATATAATAATAATACAGACACCACACTGTACACCCATATAATAATAATACAGACACCACACTGTACACATATAATAATAATACAGACACCACACTGTACACATATATAATAATGATACAGACACCACACTGTACCCATATAATAATAATACAGACACCACACTGTACCCATATAATAATAATACAGACACCACACTGTACAGACACCACACCCATATAATAATAATACAGACACCACACTGTACACATATAATAATAATACAGACACCACACTGACACCACACACCCATATAATAATAATACAGACACCACACTGTACACATATAATAATAATACAGACACCACACTGTACCCATATAATAATAATACAGACACCACACTGTACCCATATAATAATAATACAGACACCACACTGTACCCATATAATAATAATACAGACACCACACTGTACACATATAATAATAATACAGACACCACACTGTACACATATAATAATAATAATACAGACACCACACTGTACACATATAATAATAATACAGACACCACACTGTACACATATAATAATAATACAGACACCACACTGTACCCATATAATAATAATAATACAGACACCACACTGTACACATATAATAATAATAATACAGACACCACACTGTACACATATAATAATAATACAGACACCACACTGCACCCATATAATAATAATACAGACACCACACTGTACCCATATAATAATAATACAGACACCACACTGTACCCATATAATAATAATACAGACACCACACTGTACCCATATAATAATAATACAGACACCACACTGTACCCATATAATAATAATACAGACACCCCACTGTACCCATATAATAATAATACAGACACTACACTGTACACATATAATAATAATACAGACACCACACTGCACCCATATAATAATAATACAGACACCACACTGCACCCATATAATAATAATACAGACACCACACTGTACCCATATAATAATAATACAGACACCACACTGTACCCATATAATAATAATACAGACACCACACTGTACCCATATAATAATAATAATACAGACACTACACTGTACCCATATAATAATAATAATACAGACACCACACTGTACCCATATAATAATAATACAGACACCACACTGTACCCATATAATAATAATACAGACACCACACTGTACCCATATAATAATAATACAGACACCACACTGCACCCATATAATAATAATACAGACACCACACTGTACCCATATAATAATAATACAGACACCACACTGTACCCATATAATAATAATACAGACACCACACTGTACCCATATAATAATAATAATACAGACACCACACTGTACCCATATAATAATAATAATACAGACACCACACTGTACCCATATAATAATAATACAGACACCACACTGTACACATATAATAATGATACAGACACCACACATATAATAATAATACAGACACCACACTGCACCCATATAATAATAATACAGACACCACACTGTACCCATATAATAATAATACAGACACCACACTGTACACATATAATAATAATACAGACACCACACTGAGACAAGAATCAGAGAGAGACAGAAAGAAAGCGAGATGCCAAACCTCTGGACACAAACTGTTCCGTTGCCATAACTCCAGCTTGTCAATTAACTTCAATGCACAATTTATGTTATTGTCGAGTTAAGATTCAAGCCAGAATCCACTTCTACTTTCATGCTTTCCTGAAGGCTAACTTAGATCAAGAAGAGATGGTGAATGGTGGAGGAGAGTGGAGAAACGGGCGATGACAGGAAAGAACATGCAGGAGGGAGGAAAACACAGGGCTAAAAACGTTTGAATTTAGAAGAAGACTGAAATTGGATTTTTGTTGAAGAGGCAGATTCACCGCTCCTGTCAAGTCTGTGGCCGGGTAACAAATCTCATCCTATTCCCTAAGTAGTTTGCTACTTTTGGCCAGATACATTTGGGAGCTGTTCTGATACAGTGGACGTTAGAGGAAGTGAAATTTGGAACGTTTGCCATATTTCAGCTGTCTCCAACATCCATCTATGATGTCAGTCAGCCCCCACTAAACACATGCTGACTAAAACCCTATTTCACCCCGTAGGGTGTATTTCAAATTAACAGGAATACCTGCAAAATGCAAACGCTTTGAATGACAGTAGTAACAATACTAGCTGGTCAGGACACAGCCATGTCAGTCTCGCTCAGAGAAAGGAAGTGAGACTAAGCTGGAGGTTCAGCACTCAGCTTCACGCATTCACAGAGAAATTAATGTATATGTCCCCCATCAGGTTTGACGACAGACAGGCAGACAACAGACAGGCAGACAACAGACAGGCAGACAACAGACAGGCAGACAACAGACAGGCAGACAACAGACAGGCAGGCAGACAGACAGACAACAGACATGCAGGCAGACAACAGCCAGGCAGACACTTGATATTCAGAATCATGCAAGCATTTGGCAGAGGTCTTCGCCATTTCTCCCCCTTGGCTCTCCCCCTTGTCTCTCTCTGTCTCTCCCCCTTGTCTCTCTCTGTCTCTCCCCCTTGTCTCTCTCTGTCTCTCCCCCTTGTCTCTCTCTCTCTCCCCTTGTCTCTCCCCCTTGTCTCTCTCCTTTGTCTCTCTCCGTTTCTCCCCCTTGTTTCTCTCCTTTGTCTCTCTCCGTTTCTCCCCCTTGTCTCACCCCCTTGTCTCTCTCTGTCACTCCCCCTTGTCTCTCTCTCTCCCCCTCCCCTCTCTGTCTCTCTCCCCCTTGTCTCTCCCCCTTGTCTCTCTCCTTTGTCTCTCTCCGTTTCTCCCCCCCTTGTCTCTCTCCGTTTCTCCCCCTTGTCTCACCCCCTTGTCTCACCCCCTTGTCGCTCCCCTTGTCTCTCCCCCTTGTCTCTCTCCGTCTCTCCCCCTTGTCTCTCCCCCTTGTCTCACCCCTTGTCTCACCCCCTTGTCTCACCCCCTTGTCTCTCTCCGTCTCTCCCCTTGTCTCTCCCCTTGTCTCACCCCCTTGTCTCACCCCTTGTCTCCCCCCCTTGTCTCACCCCCTTGTCTCTCCCCCTTGTCTCTCCCCCTTGTCTCTCCCCCTTGTCTCTCTCCGTCTCTGACACACTCTCTTGTCTCTCTGTCAGCACAGGGTGTAGTGTCATTTGGGATGCTTCCTAGTTCAGCTCTGTTTTGCTTACACATGCTTACATTTTTCCTCTGCTGTTTTACTTGGCTCCAGGGGTACTCAACAAAGTGTGTGTACCTCCTGGGCCACCGTACCCCCTCCCTCACCCCTCCTCACCCGTCATCACTCCTCGGCTAATCCTATAAAAGCCACCCGTAGCTCACTAAGCTGTTAGCAGAGAACATTTGGTGCTTACTACTGTAATATCGTGTGTCTGCTAGGTGACAGGGAAACTCATGGATCCCTTTCTAATCTAAGTCCCCATAACAAGGCTCAGATTCTGCAGGACCAACAGTTCAACTAGATTTGCTTAATGCTGCTGAAATAGGATTTATACTGACAACCCAGCAATTGGTTGAAGTGAAATCCAAACTTTTTGCACTTATTGTTGATCTACATTCTACCTTGTGCTTTTTCCCCTTCTGATTTGTAGAGGTGTTGTGCTGTCACACTGGCTGACCTGGGAACTGTTAAGGTTTAAATGCCTTGCTCAGGTACAGAACAGTCCACAAGTCATATGTATTAGAACGTGTTTGCAACAAGCCCTCTGTCTCTTCATGCAGTGCAGACACACACAGTGCAGCCAATCTGTCACACACAGGTAAGACAGATTAGTCCACCTGCTCTGGACTCAGAGAGACAGAATATAGAGGTGATATCCCTGGTTCAGACTGGCTGGTTGATATTATGCAAAAGATACGGGCCTTATTCAAAGAATGCTTTTCCTCTGAGAACATATTCACTTGTGACCTTGTGGACACTGGTCAAGAAGGTCTTTCTGACAGGTCTCAGTGAGACAAAGAGACTCCGTATTCATGTTCACAGGCTAAACCACATTATTCTTCAGTAGTGACAGGATGGAGTCGATACATGGAACCAGGGATATAGTATAATGTGTGCGTGTGCGTGTGCGTGTGACCATGTGTCCGTGTGATATTAAGCAAATGAAGGTAAAAACACTCCCCTTCAATGAAGGCTGACACACTGATGATTATCTCTGGAAACTTAGACTACTTAACCCATCATCTCATCGAGCTGTCACGTGATGGGTGAAGTGTGTTGGGAGGAGATTGGCCCTGATTACTGTGTTTAAATAGAGAGAAGAGGAGGAGAAAGGAGGGAGTAAGAGAGGAAGTGAGATAGAAAGGAAATTGGTAACATCAGGACTTATCTCACCTCATCAATCCCAGCTTGTCAGATCCTGCCCACTCTCACAGTGTCAACACACACACACGCCCACACACACGCACACACACCCACACACATACACACACGCCCACACACACGCCCACACACACGCCCACACACACGCACGCACACACACATGCACACACACATGCACACACACACACACACACGCCCACACATCCACGCCCACACACACGCACACACACACACACGCCCACACACATGCACACACACACACACACGCCCACACACACGCACGCACACACACATGCACACACACATGCACACACACACATGCACACACACACATGCACACACACATCCACACACGCCCACACACATGCAGACACACACACACATGCACACACACACACACACGCCCACACACGCATGCCCACTCTCACAGTGTCAACACACACGCCACACACACACACACACACGCCCACACACATGCACACACACACACACGCCCACACACATGCACACACACACACACGCCCACACACATGCACACACACGCACGCCCACACACATGCACACACACACGCACGCCCACTCTCACAGTGTCAACACACACACACGCCCACACACACACACGCCCACACACACACGCACGCCCACTCCCACAGTGTCAACACACACACACACACATTGTTGGGGGTTAACACTGCATCGTTGTATTGTGTGCTAAGGACTCTCCAAACCAGCCGGATGTGTTCTAAAGGATGTTCTACATGGCTGAATGTTGTTCCAGCTCTTCTATCTGATTGATGTTGTCAGGGAGACGAACAAGAACCCAAAGAAACATCTAATTACCCCCCTGCTGCCCCAGATACAACCTCCAGACTGTGGTGAGGGGAGACTGAGGGTGGTGGGGGAGGTGGGGGAGACGGAGGGAGGTGGGGGGAGATGGAGGGAGGTGGGGGAGACTGAGGGTGGTGGGGGAGGTGGAGGGAGGTGGGGTGGTGAGTTTATAGTGGGTGCACTCAACTTTAAGCAGAGACCTTTATTTATGAAACTGCAGTATTTGATGTGAATCAGTGCCTAGTGGAAGACTTCTACTATAGAATATATTGTGGTGAGCTAGTGGAACACTTCTAATATAGATTATATTTTGGTGAGCTAGTGGAACACTTCTAATATAGATTATATTGTGGTGAGCTAGTGGAACACTTCTAATATAGATTATATTGTGGTGAGCTAGTGGAACACTTCTACTATAGATTATATTGTGGTGAGCTAGTGGAACACTTATAAGATAGATTATATTGTGGTGAGCTAGTGGAACAATTGTACTATAGATTATATTGTAGTGAGCTAGTGGAACACTTCTAATATAGATTATATTGTGGTAAGCTAGTGGAACACTTCTAATATAGATTATATTGTGGTGAGCTAGTGGAAGACTTCTACTATAGAATATATTGTGGTGAGTTAGTGAACACTTCTAATATAGATTACATTGTGGTGAGCTAGTGGAACACTTCTAATATAGATTTTATTGTGGTGAGCTAGTGGAACACTTCTAATATAGATTATATTGTGGTGAGCTAGTGGAACACTTCTACTATAGATTATATTGTAGTGAGCTAGTGGAACACTTCTAATATAGATTATATTGTGGTGAGCTAGTGGAACACTTCTACTATAAATTATATTGTAGTGAGCTAGTGGAACACTTCTACTATAGCTTATATTGTGGTGAGCTAGTGGAACACTTCTACTATAGATTATATTGTGATGAGCTAGTGGAACAACACTTAATATAGATTATATTGTGGTGAGCTAGTGGAACACTTCTACTATAGATTATATTGTGGTGAGCTAGTAGAACACTTCTAATATAGATTATATTGTGGTGAGCTAGTGGAACACTTCTACTATAGATTATATTGTGATGAGCTAGTGGAACAACACTTCTAATATAGATTATATTGTGGTGAGCTAGTAGAACACTTCTACTATAGATTATATTGTGGTGAGCTAGTGGAACACTTCTAATATAGATTATATTGTGGTGAGCTAGCTGGAACACTTCTACTATAGATTATATTGTGATGAGCTAGTGGAACTTAATATAGATTATATTGTGGTGAGCTAGTAGAACACTACTATAGATTATATTGTAGTGAGCTAGTGGAACAATATAGATTATATTGTGGTGAGCTAGCTAGTAGAACACTTCTACTATAGATTATATTGTGGTGAGCTAGTGGAACACTTCTATAGATTATAATGATATATATAGATTATATTGTGGTGAGCTAGTGGAACACTTCTACTATAGATTATATTGTAGTGAGCTAGTGGAACACTTCTAATATAGATTATATTGTGGTGAGCTAGTGGAAGACTTCTACTATAGAATATATATTGTGGTGAGCTAGTGGAACACTTCTACTATAGATTATATTGTAGTGAGCTAGTGGAACACTTCTACTATAGATTATATTGTGGTGAGCTAGTAGAACACTTCTACTATAGATTATATTGTGGTGAGCTAGTGGAACACTTCTAATATAGATTATATTGTGGTGAGCTAGTGGAACAACACTTTTAATATAGATTATATTGTGGTGAGCTAGTGGAACACTTCTACTATAGATTATATTGTGGTGAGCTAGTGGAACACTTCTACTATAGATTATATTGTGGTGAGCTAGTGGAACACTTCTAATATAGATTATATTGTGGTGAGCTAGTGGAACACTTCTACTATAGATTATATTGTAGTGAGCTAGTGGAACACTTCTAATATAGATTATATTGTGGTGAGCTAGTGGAACACTTCTAATATAGATTATATTGTGGTGAGCTAGTGGAAGACTTCTACTATATATTATATTGTGGTGAGCTAGTGGAACACTTCTAATATAGATTATATTGTGGTGAGCTAGTGGAACACTTCTACTATAGATTATATTGTGGTGAGCTAGTGGAACACTTCTAATATAGATTATATTGTGGTGAGCTAGTGGAATAACACTTTTAATATAGATTATATTGTGGTGAGCTAGTGGAACACTTCTACTATAGATTATAGTGTGGTGAGCTAGTGGAACACTTCTAATATAGATTATATTGTGGTGAGCTAGTGGAACACTTCTAATATAGATTATATTGTGGTGAGCTAGTGGAACACTTCTAATATAGATTATATTGTGGTGAGCTAGTGGAACACTTCTAATATAGATTATATTGTGGTGAGCTAGTGGAACACTTCTACTATAGATTATATTGTGGTGAGCTAGTGGAACACTTCTAATATAGATTATATTGTGGTGAGCTAGTGGAACACTTCTACTATAGATTATATTGTGGTGAGCTAGTGGAACACTTCTACTATAGATTATATTAGATTATATTGTGGTGAGCTAGTGGAACACTTCTACTATAGATTATATCGGTCTGTGGTGAGCTAGTCGAACACTTCTAATATAGATTATATTGCGGTTAGCAAGTTGAACACTTCTACTATAGATTATATTGTGGTGAGCTCCTTCCTTTCCAAAACGCTTGAATGCGTCGTAGCTGACCAACTGTCCTCCTACCTCTCGCAGAACTATCTCCTGGACCCTAACCGGTCAGGATTCAAGACGAGCCACTCAATTGAAACAGCGCTGCTCTGTGTAACTGAAGCCCTACGCAAGGCCCAAGCCAACTCTCTCTCCTCTGTTCTCATTCTACTAGACCTATCTGCTGCCTTCGACACAGTAAACCATCAGATCCTGCTCTCCACCCTCTCTGACCTGGGGATCTCAGGAGCGGTGCATTCCTGGTTTTCCTCGTACTTGTCGGGCCGTTTTTACCAGGTGGTGTGGCGAGGCTCACCGTCGAACATGCAGCCCCTGGTCACTGGGGTCCCCCAAGGATCGGTCCTAGGCCCTCTCCTTTTCTCCTTATACACCCGGTCTTTTGGCTCTGTCATATCCTCACATGGCCTCTCCTATCACTGCTATGCTGATGATACCCAACTATTTTTCTCATTCCCACAGTCTGAAACCCAGGTGGCATCCCGTATCTCTGCATGTCTGACTGACATCTCGGCCTGGATGTCTGCACACCATCTGAAACTCAACCTAGGTAAAACTGAACTGCTCTTCTTCAAAGGAAGAGCCTGCCCGCTCCAGGATCTGTCCATTACGGTGGACAACGTCACAGTCCCTGCTACCCAATGTGGGAAAAACCTTGGCGTGACACTTGACAACTCCCTCTCATTTTCTGCACACATCAAGGCGGTGTCCCGGTCTTGCAGGTACATGCTCTACAACATTCGGAAAGTAAGGCCGTATCTTACGCAGGAAGCCGCACAAGTGCTGATCCTGGCACTTATCATCTCCCGTCTCGACTACTGCAACTCCCTTCTGGCTGGTCTCCCAGTGTGCGCCATCAAACCCCTGCAACTCATTCAAAATGCAGCAGCCCGCCTGATCTTCAATCTACCAAAGTTCTCCCAAGTCACTCAGCTGTTCCGCACACTACACTGGCTCCCGGTCGAAGCACGCATCCACTACAAAACCATGGTGCTAGCCTATGGGGCAGCAAGAGGAACCGCCCCCTCCTACATCCAGTCACTAATCAAGCCGTACACACCCACGCGGGCACTTCGTTCTGCGTGCGTTCTCCGTGCTTGCCCCGCAATGGTGGAACAACTCCACTCTGGAGATCAGATCATCGGACTCTCTACCAATCTTCAAAAAACGTCTAAAAACATTCCTCTTCAAACTGTACCTCCAGTAGCTCCATGAATGGAGCTCCACAACTCTCGACTGTTCGAAACTTCACTACCGAATCATTCTCCTACGATTATCACCCATTCCTCCTCTCCTAGCACCCCTTCTATCTCTAGCACTTCCCCCTGCACCCACCCAGGAACAATGTACTTATTGCCTTTTTGATGTGTGTTTTAGCTATATATGAAATGCCTGCACTTATTGTAAGTCGCTCTGGATAAGAGCGTCTGCTAAATGCGCAAAATGTAAATGCAAAATGTAAGCTAGTGGAACACTTCTACTATAGATTATATCGGTCTGTGGTGAGCTAGTCGAACACTTCTAATATAGATTATATTGCGGTGAGCAAGTGGAACACTTCTAATATAGATTATATTGTGGTGAGCTAGTGGAACACTTCTACTATAGATTATATTGTGGTGAGCTAGTGGAACACTTCTAATATAGATTATATTGTGGTGAGCTAGTGGAAGACTTCTAATATAGATTATATTGTGGTGAGCTAGTGGAACACTTCTAATATAGATTATATTGTGGTGAGCTAGTGGAACACTTCTACTATAGATTATATTGTGGTGAGCTAGTGGAACACTTCTAATATAGATTACATTGTGGTGAGCTAGTGGAACACTTCTAATATAGATTATATTGTGGTGAGCTAGTGGAACACTTCTAATATAGATTAGATTGGTCTGTGGTGAGCTAGTGGAACACTTCTAATATAGATTATATTGTGGTGAGCTAGTGGAACACTTCTAATATAGATTATATTGTGGTGAGCTAGTGGAACACTTTTAATATAGATTATATTGTGGTGAGCTAGTGGAACACTTCTACTATATATTATAATGTGGTGAGCTAGTGGAACACTTCGAATATAGATTATATTGTGGTGAGCTAGTGGAACACTTCTTCTAAAGATTATATTGTGGTGAGCTAGTGGAACACTTCTAATATAGATTACATTGTGGTGAGCTAGTGGAACACTTCTAATATAGTTTATATTGTGGTGAGCTAGTGGAACACCTCTACTATAGATTATATAGTGGTGAGCTAGTGGAACACTTCTACTATAGATTATATTGTGGTGAGCTAGTGGAACCATTTAAAGTTCTGACTCATAATTCCAGAATCGACTGCTGGGTAGTTTATCCTATAATTGGAAGATAGAGCATCCGATTGGAGGATACATTTCTCATACATCACCTTGTTCCCTGGTGGGGTAATTAATATTTATATTTGTCCACCGCCTCAAACTCTGCCTTTAGGCATTTATTAAATTATCATGAGGTATTTAGAGCCGATGCTTTCCTCTGGCCTGACTTTCTGGTGCATGCTTGGAGAGGAGACAAGATGGAGTCCCAAATTACTTTATCTGCCCTTGACAATGTGCTACTTTCCAACAGGACTCTGGCCATACGTAGGAATCATGACTTGCACAGTTTGGTTGCTATTTGGAATACTCAGAACACGCACCAGGATTTAACCCCCAAATAGGAATGAGAATTCAGACCATCAAGACACATCCAATATATTTAGACACATCCAATATATTTAGACACATCCAGACACATCCGATATATGTTGTCATATCCAGACACATCCAATTTAGTTAGACACATCCAAACACATCCGATATATTTAGACACATCCATATTTAGACACATCCAGACACATCCAATATATTTAGACATATCCAGACACATCCATATTTAGACACATCCAGACACATCCAATATATTTAGACATATCCAGACACATCCATATTTAGACACATCCAGACACATCCGATATATTTAGACACATCCAGACACATCCGATATATTTAGACACATCCAGAAACATCCAATATATTTAGACACATCCAGACACATCCGATATATTTAGACAAATCCAGACACATCCAATATATTTAGACACATCCAGACACATCTGATATATTTAGACACATCCAGACACATCCGATATATTTAGACACATCCAGACACATGCATATTTAGACACATCCAGACACATCTGATATATTTAGACACATCCTGACACATCCATATTTAGACACTGTCCGACACATCCGATATATTTAGACACATCCAGACACATGCATATTTAGACACATCCAGACACATCCGATATATTTAGACACATCCAGACACATCCGATATATTTAGACATATCCAGACACATCCAATATATTTAGACACATCCAGACACATCCGATATATTTAGACACATCCAGACACATGCATATTTAGACACATCCAGACACATCCGATATATTTAGACACATCCTGACACATGCATATTTAGACACATCCAGACACATCCGATATATTTAGACACATCCAGACACATCCGATATATTTAGACACATCCGATATATTTAGACACATCCTGACACATCCATATTTAGACACATCCAGACACATCCGATATATTTAGACACATCCAGACACATGCATATTTAGACACTGTCAGACGCATCCGATATATTTAGACACATCCATATCCAGACACATCCGATATATTTAGACACATCCTGACACATCCAATATATTTAGACACATCCATATCCAGACACATCCGATATATTTAGACACATCCAGACACATCCGATATATTTAGACACATCCAGACACATCCATATTTAGACACATCCAGACGCATCCGATATATTTAGACACATCCAGACACATCCGATATATTTAGACACATCCAGACACATGCATATTTAGACACTGTCAGACGCATCCGATATATTTAGACACATCCATATCCAGACACATCCGATATATTTAGACACATCCATTTCCATATCCAGACACATCCGATATATTTCCAGACACATCCATATTTACACATCTTGCCTCATCTTGACATATCTTGACAGATCGATATATTTAGACACATCCATATAAATATATTTAGACACATCTTGCCTCATCTTGACATATCTTGACAGATCGACACATTAAAGCTCAGATTGTGTGTCTACCTGCACTTCTGTCTGTGAGAACCACTTCTGACTTGTGTATGTGTCTTTCATCATTTTGGGGACGTCTCATTCTCTCTACCTCCCCCTTTCCTCTCTCCTTCTCTCTCCTCTTCTCTCCTTGTGTGTCGTCTGGGAACAGTTAACCTGTCAGAGATGGAAACATTGAGGCCATTAATCCAGATTTTCAGACAGTTGAACAGCTGCTAACAAAATGCCACCGAGTCATTTAGGGTCTCTGTCATTGAGAGTCTCTGTCATTGAGGGTCTCTGTCATTGAGGGTCTCAGATCTCCGTCATTGAGGGTCTCTGCCTGTATTTGTCTTACTAAGCTCATGTATATGCTGTTGCCTATGTCTCTCTTTGTATTGATGTAGAATCTCTAGCTCTATATGTATTCGTTTTTTCAAATAATCAACATATTCTAACTTTGATACACCAGGCATATCTGTTTTATTCTTTTATTTGCTATTTTTTTTGGGACTCTATTGCATGTAATTGTTTGAGGATCCTCACAGAGTGATGTGGAGAACTGCATTAGAGTTCTATCAGTCACATCCAGACAGAGTGATGTGGAGAATCAGAGTTCTATCAGTCACATCCAGACAGAGTGATGTGGAGAATCAGAGTTCTATCAGTCACATCCAGACAGAGTGATGTGGAGAATCAGTGTTCTATCAGTCACATCCAGACAGAGTGATGTGGAGAATCAGTGTTCTATCAGTCACATCCTACAGAGTGATGTGGAGAATCAGTGTTCTATCAGTCACATCCTCAGAGTGATTTCATTAGAGTTCTATCAGTCACATCCAGACAGAGTGATGTGGAGAATCAGAGTGATTTGGAGAATCAGTGTTCTATCAGTCACATCCTACAGAGTGAGTGATGTGGAGAATCAGTGTTCTATCAGTCACATCCTACAGAGTGATGTGGAGAATCAGTGTTCTATCAGTCACATCCTACAGAGTGATTTGGAGAATCAGTGTTCTATCAGTCACATCCAGAGTGATTTGGAGAACAGTTCTATCAGTCACATGATGTGGAGAATCAGTGTTCTATCAGTCACATGCAGACAGAGTGATGTGGAGAATCAGTGTTCTATCAGTCACATCCTACAGAGTGATGTGGAGAATCAGTGTTCTATCAGTCACATCCAGACAGAGTGATGTGGAGAATCAGTGTTCTATCAGTCACATCCTACAGAGTGATGGAGAATGGAGAATCAGAGTGAGTGGTTCTGTTCAGTCACATCCTACAGAGTGATTTGGAGAATCAGTGTTCTATCAGTCACATCCTACAGAGTGATGTGGAGAACCGCATTAGAGTTCTATCAGTCACATCCAGACAGAGTGATGTCATCCTACATCCTCACAGAGTGATGTGGAGAATCAGTGTTCTATCAGTCACATCCAGATGTGGAGAATCAGTTCTATGATCCAGACAGAGTGATGTGGAGAATCAGTGTTCTATCAGTCACATCCTACAGAGTGATGTGGAGAATCAGTGTTCTATCAGTCACATCCAGACTGGAGAATCAGTGTGATTTGAGAGTTCTATCAGTCACATCCTACAGAGTGATGTGGAGAATCAGTGTTCTATCAGTCACATCCAGACAGAGTGATGTGGTGAATCAGTGTTCTATCAGTCACATCCTACAGAGTGATTTGGAGAACCGCATTAGAGTTCTATCAGTCACATCCAGACAGAGTGATGTGGAGAATCAGTGTTCTATCAGTCACATCCTACAGAGTGATGTGGAGAATCAGTGTTCTATCAGTCACATCCTACAGAGTGATGTGGAGAATCAGTGTTCTATCAGTCACATCCTACAGAGTGATGTGGAGAATCAGTGTTCTATCAGTCACATCCTACAGAGTGATGTGGAGAATCAGTGTTCTATCAGTCACATCCCACAGAGTGATGTGGAGAATCAGTGTTCTATCAGTCACATCCTACAGAGTGATGTGGAGAATCAGTGTTCTATCAGTCACATCCTACAGAGTGATGTGGTGAATCAGAGTTCTATCAGTCACATCCTACAGAGTGATGTGGTGAATCAGAGTTCTATCTATTCGATCTTTTGATCTATCATTTTTAACAACCCAAAACCATGAAGAAATGCATCTCTTGGTTTTACTGACAGGATGAACAAGAACATAAGTACGTATTGTAGCATTAAGCCACTACTTGTCACAGCTTGCTGGGTTTTTTTTACAAAAAGAGAAGCAAAATGACAATTTTTTGTTAAAAGAGTGCAGGAGTTGTTTGGTCGGGTCTGTAGGCACTAAAAAAAGAAACATCCTGTACATTTTAAAGATGCTTGTCATGGAGATATACATGTGCTGCAAATTGATCGTTTATTTTCTTTTACTGCTTTATCATTATACAGCACATATTACTGTTTTAGTATTATACAGCACATATTACTGCTTTATCATTATACAGCACTTATTACTGATTTAGTATTATGCAGCACATATTACTGCTTTATTATTATACAGCACATATTACTGCTTTATTATTATACAGCACATAGTACTGCTTTATCATTATACAGAACATATTACTGTTTTATCATTATACATATTACTGCTTTATCATTATACAGAACATATTACTGCTTTATCATTATACAGCACATATTACTGCTTTATCATTATACAGAACATATTACTGTTTTATCATTATACAGCACATATTACTGCTTTATCATTATACAGAACATATTACTGCTTTATCATTATACAGCACATATTACTGCTTTATCATTATACAGCACATATTACTGCTTTATTATTATACAGCACATATTACTGCTTTATCATTATACAGCACTTATTACTGATTTAGTATTATGCAGCACATATTACTGCTTTATTATTATACAGCACATATTACTGCTTTATTATTATACAGCACATAGTACTGCTTTATCATTATACAGAACATATTACTGTTTTATCATTATACAGCACATATTACTGCTTTATCATTATACAGAACATATTACTGTTTTATCATTATACAGAACATATTACTGTTTTATCATTATACAGAACATATTACTGCTTTATCATTATACAGCACATATTACTGCTTTATCATTATACAGCACATATTACTGCTTTATTATTATACAGCACATATTACTGCTTTATTATTATACAGAACATATTACTGCTTTATTATTATACAGCACATATTACTGCTTTATTATTATACAGCACATATTACTGCTTTATTATTATACAGCACATATTACTGCTTTAGTATTATACAGCACATACTGCTTTATTATTATACAGCACATATTACTGCTTTATCATTATACAGCACATATTACTGCTTTATTATTATACAGCACATATTACTGCTTTATCATTATACAGCACATATTACTGCTTTATTATTATACAGCACATATTACTGCTTTATTATTATACAGCACATATTACTGCTTTATTATTATACAGCACATATTACTGCTTTATTATTATACAGCACATATTACTGCTTTATCATTATACAGCACATATTACTGCTTTAGTATTATACAGCACATATTACTGTTTTAGTATTATACAGAACATATTACTGTTTTAGTATTATACAGAACATATTACTGTTTTAGTATTATACAGAACATATTACTGTTTTAGTATTATACAGAACATATTACTGTTTTAGTATTATACAGAACATATTACTGCTTTAGTATTATACAGAACATATTACTGTTTTAGTATTATACAGAACATATTACTGTTTTAGTATTATACAGAACATATTACTGCTTTATCATTATACAGAACATATTACTGCTAATCTAATGCCATTTGAGCTGCTCCCATCATATCCATCCTCTGTCCATTTGGGAGGCTGAACATGTGTTGGCATGAAGACATGTCTCGCTGCTTGTGTGTACCCTAAAACATTGCTCAAATGGCTTCTTTAATATTTTATTGGCTGAGACATTTTTGTCGTCCTTTTATCATTTTCAATAGGATACACAACTAAAAATGTTCTGTTTTCTTGGGGACTTTTAACTTTTTGACAAAGGGTTAGGTAAAAAAAAAGTTATCCTTCAATGAGTTGTAGTAGAGAATAAAATAATACCTTATAGAATATCCTCTAATGCTGTTATTTGGACCAACTTTATTTCAGTTACTGAGAACTAAGGACTCTGGTTTTATTAGTAGATGTTTTCATGTTAAAGTACCTTCTGAAATTGTCATTAAAAGACTGTGAATGTGCTCTATGGAGCATTGTAACATTGTCTCCGTCTAGTATTTTAACATCATAACAGCCCATTCATTGTCATTTACATGTTGTCTCCTTGTTGCACCAAGATGGCTGCTCTATGGGGAGTTGTGTCTTCAGTCGTTCTAGGCCAGGCTGGCGGTACAGTATGCTGTATGCAGCTGTAGTTTAAAGGACAGGGTAAAACAGACCCATCAGATGGGCCATATGTGCTGGGGACAACATGTGACTCTTGGGGTGTATAGAGTGCAGCTGTTTCCAGAACAACACACTGATGTATTAAAGGCCTATGAGCCTTTGGGTTTCAACAAGCTGAGCATGAAGCTCTGATGGTTGGCAGATCTGTGTTCCAAATCACACGCTTTAACACTGGGGCCCTATTATAGTTGCTGTACTGCCCAGCCAAATGCTGTGTCCTAAATTGAATAATTTGCACTGTAGGAATTAGGGTGGCATTTGAGTACCCTTGAAAGGCAGCTACAGTAAATGATACCTCCGGCTCAGACACGTCTGTCTGGATCCAGTGTGGCTTTAGCTGCTGGCCTGTTACCACGGTAAAATGAGGCCTGCAATTGACATAGTAAATGGCAGCCGGCTAATGTTGACAACTGCCAGCTCTGATGCCCGAGGCCAGCTGAGTGCCAGTCACATGATGGGTGCTAGTCACATGATGGGTGCCAGTCACATGATGGGTGCCAGTCACATGATGGGTGCCAGTCACATGATGGCAGATCAGGCCATTTGATAACACTTACTTGTAGATGCTGTCTGGTGGCTCTGACCTTTTCTCTGGATCCTCACTGCCTGGTTACACGGTGGCTCTGGGAGAACCATGTAGTCTGAACCAGTTTGGAGTCTCAGGCAGTTTTGTCTCGCATTTTAACTGCTGGCCATGGAATTAGAATATGGAATTAGAATCATATAGGCTTGTAGAATTAGAATGTGTAATTAGAATCATATAGGCTTGTAGAATTAGAATGTGTAATTAGAATCATATAGGCTTGTAGAATTAGAATGTGTAATTAGAATCATATAGGCCTGTAGAATTAGAATGTGTAATTAGAATCATATAGGCTTGTAGAATTAGAATGTGTAATTAGAATCATATAGGCGTGTAGAATTAGAATGTGTAATTAGAATCATATAGGCGTGTATAATTAAAATGTAGGATTAGAATCATATAGACGTGTAGAGTCATGTAGAATTGCAGTTGTATAAATGTTCTGCCTTGGCGATATTACTTTCAGTCTTATGTGCTCATAGCTCCTCTATTTGTCAATAAGCTGTAGTTGATCCCTAATCTACAGACTCACAGCCTATCTCTCTGTCTTCAGACAGATCCCATCAGGGAAGTGAAGGCACTGCTCAACTGGCTGCCAGCTGTCCAACTACAGCCTTTTCAACACAACAGTTTATCAGCTTGACCCCCAGTCGGTACAAACTGGCATTGAATTGATGCAACGGCATCTTGGAGTGTCGTGGTAAATAATTTAATCCCCTCAAAGGCATGTTGTCATCTAATCAACAACAAATGAGAAAATGACTGCTGCTCCAGTTTAAATAACTCTACAGAGAAAGCAGATATTCGGTTAAGATAGCCACGGTATCTAGCTTGCTAGGTTAAAATAGCCACGGTGTCTAGCTTGCTAACTGGTTAAGATAGCCACGGTATCTAGCTTGCTAGGTTAAAATAGCCACGGTATCTAGCTTGCTAGGTTAAAATAGCCACGGTGTCTAGCTTGCTAACCGGTTAAGATAGCCACGGTGTCTAGCTTGCTAACCGGTTAAGATAGCCACGGTATCTAGCTTGCTAACCGGTTAAGATAGCCACGGTATCTAGCTTGCTAACCGGTTAAGATAGCCACGGTATCTAGCTTGCTAGGTTAATATAGCCACGGTATCTAGCTTGCTAGGTTAATATAGCCACGGTATCTAGCTTGCTAGGTTAATATAGCCACGGTATCTAGCTTGCTAACCGGTTAAGATAGCCACGGTATCTAGCTTGCTAACCGGTTAAGATAGCCACGGTATCTAGCTTGCTAGGTTAATATAGCCACGGTATCTAGCTTGCTAGGTTAATATAGCCACGGTATCTAGCTTGCTAGGTTAAGATAGCCACGGTGTCTAGCTTGCTAGGTTAATATAGCCACGGTATCTAGCTTGCTGCTAGGTTAATATAGCCACGGTATCTAGCTTGCTGCTAGGTTAATATAGCCACGGTATCTAGCTTGCTAACCGGTTAATATAGCCACGGTGTCTAGCTTGCTAACCGGTTAAGATAGCCACGGTGTCTAGCTTGCTAACCGGTTAAGATAGCCACGGTGTCTAGCTTGCTAACCGGTTAAGATAGCCACGGTGTCTAGCTTGCTAACCGGTTAAGATAGCCGCGGTGTCTAGCTTGCTAACCGGTTAAGATAGCCACGGTGTCTAGCTTGCTAACCGGTTAAGATAGCCACGGTGTCTAGCTTGCTAGGTTAAGATAGCCGCGGTGTCTAGCTTGCTAACCTGTTAAGCCACAGTATCTAGCTTGCTAACCGGTTAAGATAGCCACGGTGTCTAGCTTGCTAACCGGTTAAGATAGCCACGGTGTCTAGCTTGCTAACCGGTTAAGATAGCCACGGTGTCTAGCTTGCTAACCGGTTAAGATAGCCACGGTGTCTAGCTTGCTAACCTGTTAAGCCACAGTATCTAGCTTGCTAACCGGTTAAGATAGCCACGGTGTCTAGCTTGCTAACCGGTTAAGATAGCCACGGTGTCTAGCTTGCTAGGTTAAGATAGCCACGGTGTCTAGCTTGCTAGGTTAAGATAGCCACGGTGTCTAGCTTGCTAACCGGTTAAGATAGCCGCGGTGTCTAGCTTGCTAACCGGTTAAGATAGCCGCGGTGTCTAGCTTGCTAACCGGTTAAGATAGCCGCGGTGTCTAGCTTGCTAACCGGTTAAGATAGCCGCGGTGTCTAGCTTGCTAACCTGTTAAGCCACAGTATCTAGCTTGCCAGGCCACAACATCAACATGTTTAAACCTTAACAAGTCTGACCTTAACAAGTCCACGTGTTTAAACCCACATGCTGGCTTGTGTCTGAGTGTGTGGGTCTGAGAGACACTGTGGAGGCTGGTAGAAAACTGCATCAAGGACCAGATCTCATATAGACGTTGACAGTAACAGGGTTCTCTGTGGAGTACAGGCCTCTAGGGTAACAACCAATATACTCATCTCTCTTTAGATTGCCAGGTGACAGATCTTTAGTTAAATTAATACATGTATTCCAGATTGTAGGTTGAATCCCAAATACCACAGGGGTTTGGTGAAGCACATGGTTCTACACACAGGGTTCTACACACAGGGTTCTACAAAGGGAATAACATGCTCTACATTTATATTTCTCAAACAATATAACACATTAATGTAGACAGCTTTCATACTGTTCTGACTGTGGAGGGAATACTCAATCAATAGGAGTGTGTGTGTGTGTGTGTGTGTGTGTGTGTGTGTGTGTGTGTGTGTGTGTGTGTGTGTGTGTGTGTGTGTGTGTGTGTGTGTGTGTGTGTGTGTGTGTGTGTGTGTGTGTGTGTGTGTGTGTGTGTGTGTGTGTGTGTGTGTGTGTGTGTGTGTGTGTGTGTGTGTGTGTGTGTGTGTGTGTGTGTGTGTGTGTGTGTGTGTGTGTGTGTGTGTGTGTGTGTGTGTGTGTGTGTGTGTGTGTGTGTGTGTGTGTGTGTGTGTGTGTGTGTGTGTGTGTGTGTGTGTGTGTGTGTGTGTGTGTGTGTGTGTGTGTGTGTGTGTGTGTGTGTGTGTGTGTGTGTGTGTGTGTGTGTGTGTGTGTGTGTGTGTGTGTGTGTGTGTGTGTGTGTGTGTGTGTGTGTGTGTGTGTGTGTGTGTGTGTGTGTGTGTGTGTGTGTGTGTTGCACGAGTTGCACGGGTTGTTTGCCTCCTTCATCTTCTTAAACCATTAATGCAAATCATATAGATATTTCATATTGAAGATGTGATTATATGTCAAATATTGTATGTAAGATTTACCCACTGGGACTTCTGCTCTTCTACGAATTAGAAGTGGGATTAATCAAATACATGTATTTCCTCTATAATCATGGAGAGCTGGTTCCAGTAGCTGTAGTGAGAGCTGAAGCTTTGATTAACACACAGATTCAGTGAATTTCAGAGGCTCCTCTCCTAGTCCTGTGAGCAGGGTTTTAAATAGAGTCCATTTAGCAAAATGTTTCATCGTATAGCTAATAAAATTGTCTCAATCTTTTTTCTAGATACAATTGTAGTCGTTGGAAAACCAAAGTTGACGTATCTTTGAAGGGAATACGTGGCTTCTTCTTTAACGAATATAGAAAACTAGAAGAAATAAGAAATTCATGTGTGTTTCTTTTTTTTCGGCGGAGAACCTTCTGGTAGACTCTAGAATATGTTATTCCAGTCAGAATGCCTTCTGGTAGACTCTAGAATATGTTATTCCAGTCAGAAGGCCTTCTGGTAGACTCTAGAATATGTTATTCCAGTCAGAAGGCCTTCTGGTAGACTCTAGAATATGTTATTCCAGTCAGAAGGCTTTCTGGTAGACTCTAGAATATGTTATTCCAGTCAGAAGGCCTTCTTGTGGACTCTAGAATATCTTATTCCAGTCAGAAAGCCTTCTGGTAGACTCTAGAATATCTTATTCCAGTCAGAAAGCCTTCTGGTAGACGCTAGAATATTGTATTCCAGTCAGAAGCCCTTCTGGTAGACTCTAAAATATCTTATTCCAGTCAAATGCCCTTCTGGTAGACTCTAGAATATCTTATGCCAGTCAGAAGGCCTTCTTGTAGACTCTAGAATATCTTATGCCAGTCAGAAGGCCTTCTTGTGGACTCTAGAATATCTTATGCCAGTCAGAAGGCCTTCTTGTGGACTCTAGAATATCTTATTCCAGTCATTTTGTTCGTATTCCTGATTTATTTAATGGCTGTTTCAAATGACTGTTTATGAACACAGGTCAATGTACTGCATTGAATAGAGGATATGATGCGTTTGTGAAATGTTTGTGAAACATTTAGTTCTTTAATTTGCTGACATCATTACAGAGTTGTGTAACTGTTTATATCGATGCACCAGGACATTACCTTAGCTTTCAATCTCATATACCGCCACTAATTTAAATTCATATAATGATATTATACACATTGTTTATAGACACTGTTTATGACTTAATATGGTTTGCTCATCTGCCCCAACCTGAGTGCATCTAAATAGTAGTTCTACTTCATGTAAATGTGTGTGCATCTAAATAGTAGTTCTACTTCATGTAAATGTGTGTGCATCTAAATAGTAGTTCTACTTCATGTAAATGTGTGTGCATCTAAATAGTAGTTCTACTTCATGTAAATGTGTGTGCATCTAAATAGTAGTTCTACTTCATGTAAATGTGTGTGCATCTAAATAGTAGTTCTACTTCATGTAAATGTGTGTGCATCTAAATAGTAGTTCTACTTCATGTAAATGTAAAATGTGTGTGCATCTAAATAGTAGTTCTACTTCATGTAAATGTGTGTGCATCTAAATAGTAGTTCTACTTCATGTAAATGTGTGTGCATCTAAATAGTAGTTCTCTGCATCTAAATAGTAGTTCTCATGTAAATGTGTGTGCATCTAAATAGTAGTTCTACTAAATAGTAGTTCTACTTCATGTAAATGTGTGTGCATCTAAATAGTAGTTCTACTTCATGTAAATGTGTGTGCATCTAAATAGTAGTTCTACTTCATGTAAATGTGTGTGCATCTAAATAGTAGTTCTACTTCATGTAAATGTGTGTGCATCTAAATAGTAGTTCTACTTCATGTAAATGTGTGTGCATCTAAATAGTAGTTCTACTTCATGTAAATGTGTGTGCATCTAAATAGTAGTTCTACTTCATGTAAATGTGTGTGCATCTAAATAGTAGTTCTACTTCATGTAAATGTGTGTGCATCTAAATAGTAGTTCTACTTCATGTAAATGTGTGTGCATCTAAATAGTAGTTCTACTTCATGTAAATGTGTGTGCATCTAAATAGTAGTTCTACTTCATGTAAATGTGTGTGTATCTAAATAGTAGTTCTACTTCATGTAAATGTGTGTGCATCTAAATAGTAGTTCTACTTCATGTAAATGTGTGCATCTAAATAGTAGTTCTACTTCATGTAAATGTGTGTGCATCTAAATAGTAGTTCTACTTCATGTAAATGTGTGTGCATCTAAATAGTAGTTCTACTTCATGTAAATGTGTGTGCATCTAAATAGTAGTTCTACTTCATGTAAATGTGTGTGCATCTAAATAGTAGTTCTACTTCATGTAAATGTGAGTGCATCTAAATAGTAGTTCTACTTAATGTAAATGTGTGTGCATCTAAATAGTAGTTCTACTTCATGTAAATGTGTGTGCATCTAAATAGTAGTTCTACTTCATGTAAATGTGAGTGCATCTAAATAGTAGTTCTACTTAATGTAAATGTGAGTGCATCTAAATAGTAGTTCTACTTAATGTAAATGTGTGTGCATCTAAATAGTAGTTCTACTTCATGTAAATGTGTGTGCATCTAAATAGTAGTTCTACTTCATGTAAATGTGTGTGCATCTAAATAGTAGTTCTACTTCATGTAAATGTGTGTGCATCTAAATAGTAGTTCTACTTCATGTAAATGTGTGTGCATCTAAATAGTAGTTCTACTTCATGTAAATGTGTGTGCATCTAAATAGTAGTTCTACTTCATGTAAATGTGAGTGCATCTAAATAGTAGTTCTACTTCATGTAAATGTGTGTGCATCTAAATAGTAGTTCTACTTCATGTAAATGTGTGTGCATCTAAATAGTAGTTCTACTTCATGTAAATGTGTGTGCATCTAAATAGTAGTTCTACTTAATGTAAATGTGTGTGCATCTAAATAGTAGTTCTACTTCATGTAAATGTGTGTGCATCTAAATAGTAGTTCTACTTCATGTAAATGTGTGTGCATCTAAATAGTAGTTCTACTTCATGTAAATGTGTGTGCATCTAAATAGTAGTTCTACTTCATGTAAATGTGTGTGCATCTAAATAGTAGTTCTACTTCATGTAAATGTGTGTGCATCTAAATAGTAGTTCTACTTCATGTAAATGTGTGTGCATCTAAATAGTAGTTCTACTTCATGTAAATGTGTGTGCATCTAAATAGTAGTTCTACTTCATGTAAATGTGTGTATCTAAATAGTAGTTCTACTTCATGTAAATGTGTGTGTATCTAAATAGTAGTTCTTCTATCTAAATAGTAGTTCTACTTCATGTAAATGTGTGTGCATCTAAATAGTAGTTCTACTTCATGTAAATGTGTGCATCTAAATAGTAGTTCTACTTCATGTAAATGTGTGTGCATCTAAATAGTAGTTCTACTTCATGTAAATGTGTGTGCATCTAAATAGTAGTTCTACTTCATGTAAATGTGTGTGCATCTAAATAGTAGTTCTACTTCATGTAAATGTGTGTGCATCTAAATAGTAGTTCTACTTCATGTAAATGTGTGTGCATCTAAATAGTAGTTCTACTTCATGTAAATGTGAGTGCATCTAAATAGTAGTTCTACTTAATGTAAATGTGTGTGCATCTAAATAGTAGTTCTACTTCATGTAAATGTGTGTGTATCTAAATAGTAGTTCTACTTCATGTAAATGTGTGTGCATCTAAATAGTAGTTCTACTTCATGTAAATGTGTGTGCATCTAAATAGTAGTTCTACTTCATGTAAATGTGTGTGCATCTAAATAGTAGTAAAAATCGTTTTGTGTACTTGCAGAAATGATTTGTGTACTTGTAAAAAAAGATGTGTGTACTTGTAACGAGGATTCGTGTACTTGCAGAAATGATTTGTGTGCTTGCAGAAAAATATTCAGGTACTTGCAATAAAATATTCGTATACTATAAAGATTTGTGTACTTGTACAAAAGTTTTGTGTATCCGATCCGTCAAAAGAGGGTGGGACCAGCTCTGACAACCATCACAGCCAATCAAATAACGCCATTTCTGTTTTCAATCGGCAATCATTTGTTAAGCAGTTCTCTAACTTTTCTCCAAGTTACCATGATGCTGTTATTAATGTTAGAAATCGGAACAATCACCTTTTTACTAGTTAATGTGTCAGTGATGGAAGAGATCCTACGGTGTGTGTGTGCGTGCGTGCGTGTGTGTGCAGGGGTGTATGATGTTTGGTGAATAGGCGCATGCTCGGTCATTAGTGTGGTAGTTATGTTATTGTAAAAATGAAACCGGTATTTGTTTCTTCATAGAATGGCAGCTACGTTGTTGACCTTGAATTAGAGTAGTCAAAATATCTTTATTTTGGTGTTTATTCAAAGGAATATAAACTAAACACATTAAAAGCCAAATTAAGGAATAAACCTGCAATGTGCTAAAGCTCTTTGTGTCTTTCCCATAGACTGTATGGTCTTTCCACACAAGGTTATTAAATAAAACAGCCTCCAATTACCCTATGGTTAAAACATTTCATGCCTGCAGTATAATGGCTAAGATAGATAACAATACAAAATAACATTCAGCTAGATTGCTTCAAAAGATTGCTTAAGGTACAATAAAATTATGGCAATTTTATGTAAAGTTATGAAGGATAAATATGATGCTAACCGGCTCCGTTGAACCTGTTCGTTACTAGAGCCAAACATGGATTTGACACAGAAATGGCGTTATTTGATTGGCTGTGATGGTTGTCAGAGCTGGTCCCGCCCTCTTATGACGGATACACACAACTTTTGTACAAGTACACAAATATTTTATTGCAAGTACCTGAATATTTTTCTGCAAGCACACAAATAATTTCTGCAAGTACACAAATCCTCGTTACAAGTACACAAATCTTTTTTTACAAGTACACAAATCATTTCTGCAAGTACACAAATCCTCGTTACAAGTACACAAATCTTTTTTTACAAGTACACAAAACGATTTTTACGGAGCTTCGTCTCCTGGCACTGATTTCACTCCATAGGAAAGACCAAAGCCGCGGATTTAGTTCAGGCCCAGGCATTACGTGTTGGAGTTTAGGATTCTCCTGGGAGTGTTTGTTTTAAGTATTTTTCTGGGCCACTTTAAGCATTAGAGTAGATGTGTTTGTTTTAAGTATTTTTCTGGGCCACTTTAAGCATTAGAGTAGATGTGTTTGTTTTAAGTATATTTCTGGGCCACTTTAAGCATTAGAGTAGATGTGTTTGTTTTAAGTATTTTTCTGGGCCACTTTAAGCATTAGAGTAGATGTGTTTGTTTTAAGTATATTTCTGGGCCACTTTAAGCATTAGAGTAGATGTGTTTGTTTTAAGTATATTTCTGGGCCACTTTAAGCATTAGAGTAGATGTGTTTGTTTTAAGTATATTTCTGGGCCACTTTAAGCATTAGAGTAGATGTGTTTGTTTTAAGTATATTTCTGGGCCACTTTAAGCATTAGAGTAGATGTGTTTGTTTTAAGTATTTTTCTGGGCCACTTTAAGCATTAGAGTAGATGTGTTTTAAGTCTTGTTTTTATGTGAATTTGTTTTTAAATTACTTTTTTAAGTCAATGACTTTATTGCATTTAACTATTTTTGACAATGGAGTCTGAAGACATCATTTGAATAGTACACATTGATGTTGAACATGTGTGTACACACATCTGTCTGTGTTTTGTGTTTGTATCTGGTATCTGGTTTGATCCAGTGTCAAACATTGGCCTGCTTAACATTTATCTCACTGAATTAAAGACTCTTGATATTTTCCTAGCATCTTTCCCTGGGTATTTGACAACTACATCTAACATCCTATGATCTGTCATGGCAAAATGACAGGTTGTCTGTGCTTTGACACTTGACAAAATCAATACAGTGTGGGTCAAATAAAGGACAAGTTAAAAAGTAAGATGGTATAAATTATGTTTTATAGCATGATGGAGGGTTGGAACATGATGGAGGGTTAGAACATGATGGAGGGTTGGAACATGATGGAGGGTTAGAACATGACGGAGGGTTGGAACATGTAACCATGATGGAGGGTTGGAACATGATGGAGGGTTGGAACATGATGGAGGGTTAGAACATGACGGAGGGTTGGAACATGATGGAGGGTTGGAACATGATGGAGGGTTAGAACATGACAGAGGGTTGGAACATGATGGAGGGTTGGAACATGATGGAGGGTTAGAACATGACGGAGGGTTGGAACATGATGGAGGGTTGGAACATGATGGAGGGTTGGAACATGATGGAGGGTTAGAACATGATGGAGGGTTGGAACATGATGGAGGGTTGGAACATGATGGAGGGTTGGAACATGATGGAGGGTTAGAACATGATGGAGGGTTGGAACATGATGGAGGGTTAGAACATGATGGAGGGTTGGAACATGTAACCATGATGGAGGGTTGGAACATGATGGAGGGTTGGAACATGATGGAGGGTTGGAACATGATGGAGGGTTAGAACATGACGGAGGGTTGGAACATGACGGAGGGTTGGAACATGATGGAGGGTTAGAAACATGATGGAGGGTTGGAACATGATGGAGGGTTAGAAAATGTTATCTACTGGCCTGAGGTCAGGGTGGCATCCAGGGGTTTATTCTACTGGTCTGGGGTCAGGGTGTCATCCAGGGGTTTATTCTACTGATCTGGGGTCAGGGTGTCATCCAAGGGTGCTTTTGGCTTCTTCTCTTTTTGATTCTTATTTAAAGTAGTTCATCTTGTAGGTCGTTGTCATGACACCAGATGAAGCCAGAGGAATTAGGCTGGCCCCTCTCCTATCACACCCCTTGTGTTTGCTAATTAATTGCTATGTGCTTGTGTTCTTTACAAACTCTTGACATTCATTCTTGGGTCCCTCTTGGTGTTGCTATGGTAGTGCCTAATGAATTTCTCAGGGACCTAGAGGGCAGATCTTTAAACAAATGCAATTAGAAGTGTCAAAGGCCCGGGTGTAACCTCACACTCACACACACGTTTGGACAGTTACACTTAATTACTGCTGTTTTAACCACACACACCCCTACACACACACACCCCTACATACACACACCCCTACACACACACACACACACACACACCCCTACACACACACACACACACACACACACACCCCTACACACACACCCCTACACACACACACACACACACACCCCTACACACACACACACCCTACACACACACACACCCCTACACACACCCCTACACACACACCCCTACACACACCCCTACACACACACACACACACACACCCCTACACACACCCCTACACACACACACACACACACACACACACATACACACACACCCCTACACACACCCCTACACACACCCCTACACACACCCCTACACACACCACCACTGACCTTCACACACACCCCTACACACACACCCCTACACACATATACCCTAACACACACCACCACTGACCTACACACACCCCTACACACACCCCTACACACACCCCTACACACACACCTGCACACACCTACACACACCTGCCTGCCCTTTCACCTACCTCTTCTTCACTATCCCTTCCTCCCCCATCTCTCTTTCTGTCCCGTTCTCTCTCTCTGTCTTTCCTTCCCCCTCTTTCCGTCACTTTTCCCACCCTGTTATTCTTTCTTTCCCTCTCACTCCCCATGCTAAATGATTGGTAGGTCAAAGGTTACAGCAGATTAGTGAGAGGCTTTATGCATCTATCTCTATCTGTCACTCTCTCTCTCCCGTCTCTCACCTGTATCTCTCTCCTGTCTCTCCTGTCACTCTCTCTGCAGTCTCTCTAGTCTCTCTCTCTGTCATACTCTCTCCTGTCTCACCTGTCTCTCTTGTATCACCTTTCTATCTCTCACCTGTCTCTCACCTGTCTCTCACCTGTCTCTCTCTAGTCTCTCTCTAGTCTCTCACCTGTCTCTCACCTGTCTCTCACCTGTCTCTCACCTGTCTTTCCTCTCTATCTCTTACTTTTCATCCTATTAAGTGTTCTCATTTGCTCGCACACTCTATTGTCTCCATTTATTATATTTCTCTCGTTTCCTCCTACCTCATTATATTGTCCTTGTAGAAGGTGCCAGCTTGCCAGCCAATCAGAGTGGCTGCTGTGTCCCATTTCAGAGCTCCTCCATGAACTGTGGTATTCCACGAGAGATTATTTAAGTGTCACATCGCCTCCAGGCAGTTGGTCACTCCGCCTCCTGCACCTCCTCTGTAATCTCTGCAGCCCCAGTATGGAGCTGAGCTGGGGAGTAGTGGTTTCATATGGAGCTGGGGAGTAGTGGTTTAATATGGAGCTGGGAGTAGTGGTTTAATAAGAACTGGGAGTAGTGGTTTAATATGGAGCTGGGGAGTAGTGGTTTAATATGGAACTGGGAGTAGTGGTTTAATATGGAGCTGTGGAGTAGTGGTTTAATATGGAGCTGGGAGTAGTGGTTTAATATGGAGCTGGGAGTAGTGGTTTAATATGGAGCTGGGGAGTAGTGGTTTAATATGGAGCTGGGAGTAGTGGTTTAATATGGAGCTGGGGAGTAGTGGTTTAATATGGAGCTGGGAGTAGTGGTTTAATATGGAACTGGGAGTAGTGGTTTAATATGGAACTGGGGAGTAGTGGTTTAATATGGAGCTGGGAGTAGTGGTTTAATATGTAACTGGGAGTAGTGGTTTAATATGGAGCTGGGAGTAGTGGTTTAATATGGAACTGGGAGTAGTGGTTTAATATGGAGCTGGGAGTAGTGGTTTAATATGGAACTGGGAGTAGTGGTTTAATATGGAGCTGGGAGTAGTGGTTTAATATGGAGCTGGGAGTAGTGGTTTAATATGGAGCTGGGAGTAGTGGTTTAATATGGAGTGGGAGTAGTGGTTTAATATGGAGCTGGGAGTAGTGGTTTAATATGGAGCTGGGAGTAGTGGTTTAATATGGAACTGGGAGTAGTGGTTTAATATGGAGCTGGGAGTAGTGGTTTAATATGGAACTGGGAGTAGTGGTTTAATATGGAGCTGGGAGTAGTGGTTTAATATGGAGCTGGGAGTAGTGGTTTAATATGGAGCTGGGAGTAGTGGTTTAATATGGAGCTGGGAGTAGTGGTTTAATATGGAGCTGGGAGTAGTGGTTTAATATGGAGCTGGGAGTAGTGGTTTAATATGGAGCTGGGAGTAGTGGTTTAATATGGAGCTGGGAGTAGTGGTTTAATATGGAGCTGGGAGTAGTGGTTTAATATGGAGCTGGGAGTAGTGGTTTAATATGGAGCTGGGAGTAGTGGTTTAATATGGAGCTGGGAGTAGTGGTTTAATATGGAGCTGGGAGTAGTGGTTTAATATGGAGCTGGGAGTAGTGGTTTAATATGGAGCTGGGAGTAGTGGTTTAATATGGAGCTGGGGTAGTGGTTTAATAGCTGGTGGTTTAATATGGAGCTGGGAGTAGTGGTTTAATATGGAGCTGGGAGTAGTGGTTTAATATGGAGCTGGGAGTAGTGGTTTAATATGGAGCTGGGAGTAGTGGTTTAATATGGAGCTGGGAGTAGTGGTTTAATATGGAGCTGGGAGTAGTGGTTTAATATGGAGCTGGGAGTAGTGGTTTAATATGGAGCTGGGAGTAGTGGTTTAATATGGAGCTGGGAGTAGTGGTTTAATATGGAACTGGGAGTAGTGGTTTAATATGGAGCTGGGAGTAGTGGTTTAATATGGAACTGGGAGTAGTGGTTTAATATGGAACTGGGAGTAGTGGTTTAATATGGAGCTGGGAGTAGTGGTTTAATATGGAGCTGGGAGTAGTGGTTTAATATGGAACTGGGAGTAGTGGTTTAATATGGAGCTGGGAGTAGTGGTTTAATATGGAACTGGGAGTAGTGGTTTAATATGGAGCTGGGAGTAGTGGTTTAATATGGAACTGGGAGTAGTGGTTTAATATGGAGCTGGGAGTAGTGGTTTAATATGGAGCTGGGAGTAGTGGTTTAATATGGAGCTGGGAGTAGTGGTTTAATATGGAGCTGGGAGTAGTGGTTTAATATGGAGCTGGGAGTAGTGGTTTAATATGGAGCTGGGAGTAGTATGGAGCTGGGAGTAGTGGTTTAATATGGAGCTGGGAGTAGTGGTTTAATATGGAGCTGGGAGTAGTGGTTTAATATGGAACTGGGAGTAGTGGTTTTAAGTAGTGGTTTAATATGGAACTGGGAGTAGTGGTTTAATATGGAGCTGGGAGTAGTGGTTTAATATGGAGCTGGGAGTAGTGGTTTAATATGGAGCTGGGAGTAGTGGTTTAATATGGCTGGGAGTAGTGGTTTAATATGGAGCTGGGAGTAGTGGTTTAATATGGAGCTGGGAGTAGTGGAGTAGTGGTTTAATATGGAGCTGGGAGTAGTGGTTTAATATGGAGCTGGGAGTAGTGGTTTAATATGGAGCTGGGAGTAGTGGTTTAATATGGAGCTGGGAGTAGTGGTTTAATATGGAGCTGGGAGTAGTGGTTTAATATGGAACTGGGAGTAGTGGTTTAATATGGAGCTGGGAGTAGTGGTTTAATATGGAACTGGGAGTAGTGGTTTAATATGGAGCTGGGAGTAGTGGTTTAATATGGAGCTGGGAGTAGTGGTTTAATATGGATCTGGGAGTAGTGGTTTAATATGGAGCTGGGAGTAGTGGTTTAATATGGAACTGGGAGTAGTGGTTTAATATGGAACTGGGAGTAGTGGTTTAATATGGAGCTGGGAGTAGTGGTTTAATATGGAACTGGGAGTAGTGGTTTAATATGGAGCTGGGAGTAGTGGTTTAATATGGAACTGGGAGTAGTGGTTTAATATGGAGCTGGGAGTAGTGGTTTAATATGGAACTGGGAGTAGTGGTTTAATATGGAGCTGGGAGTAGTGGTTTAATATGGAGCTGTGGAGTAGTGGTTTAATTTAATATGGAACTGGGAGTAGTGGTTTAATATGGAACTGGGAGTAGTGGTTTAATTGGAGCTAGTGGAGCTGGGAGTAGTGGTTTAATATGGAGCTGGGAGTAGTGGTTTAATATGGAGCTGGGAGTTGTGGTTTAATAAGAACTGGGAGTAGTGGTTTAATATGGAGCTGGGGAGTAGTGGTTTAATATGGAACTGGGAGTAGTGGTTTAATATGGAGCTGTGGAGTAGTGGTTTAATATGGAGCTGGGAGTAGTGGTTTAATAAGGAGCTGTGGAGTAGTGGTTTAATATGGAACTGGGGAGTAGTGGTTTAATATGGAACTGGGGAGTAGTGGTTTAATATGGAGCTGGGAGTAGTGGTTTAATATGTAACTGGGAGTAGTGGTTTAATATGGAGCTGGGAGTAGTGGTTTAATATGGAACTGGGAGTAGTGGTTTAATATGGAGCTGGGAGTAGTGGTTTAATATGGAACTGGGAGTAGTGGTTTAATATGGAGCTGGGAGTAGTGGTTTAATATGGAACTGGGAGTAGTGGTTTAATATGGAGCTGGGAGTAGTGGTTTAATATGGAGCTGGGAGTAGTGGTTTAATATGGAGCTGGGAGTAGTGGTTTAATATGTAACTGGGAGTAGTGGTTTAATATGGAGCTGGGAGTAGTGGTTTAATATGGAGCTGGGAGTAGTGGTTTAATATGGAGCTGGGAGTAGTGGTTTAATATGGAGCTGGGAGTAGTGGTTTAATATGGAGCTGGGAGTAGTGGTTTAATATGTAACTGGGAGTAGTGGTTTAATATGGAGCTGGGAGTAGTGGATTTAATATGGAGCTGGTTTAATATGGAGCTGGGAGTAGTGGTTTAATATGGAGCTGGGAGTAGCTGGTTTAATATGGAGCTGGGAGTAGTGGTTTAATATGGAGCTGGGAGTAGTGGTTTAATATGGAGCTGGGAGTAGTGGTTTAATATGGTTTGGAATATAGAGCTGGGGTAGTGGTTTAATATGGAACTGGGAGTAGTGGTTTAATATGGAGCTGGGAGTAGTGGTTTAATATGGAACTGGGAGTAGTGGTTTAATATGGAGCTGGGAGTAGTGGTTTTAATATGGAGCTGGGAGTAGTGGTTTTTAATATGGAAGCTGGGAGTAGTGGTTTAATATGGAGCTGGGAGTAGTGGTTTAATATGGAGTAGTGGTTTAATATGGAGCTGGGAGTAGTGGTTTAATATGGAGCTGGGAGTAGTGGTTTAATATGGAAGCTGGGAGTAGTGGTTTAATATGGAACTGGGAGTAGTGGTTTAATATGGAGCTGGGAGTAGTGGTTTAATATGGAGCTGGGGTAGTGGTTTAATATGGATGGCTGGGAGTAGTGGTTTAATATGGAGCTGGGAGTAGTGGTTTAATATGGAGCTGGGAGTAGTGGTTTTTAATATGGAACTGGGAGTAGTGGTTTAATATGGAGCTGGGAGTAGTGGTTTAATATGGAGCTGGGAGTAGTGGTTTAATATGGAGCTGGGAGTAGTGGTTTAATATGGAGCTGGGAGTAGTGGTTTAATATGGAGCTGGGAGTAGTGGTTTAATATGGAGCTGGGAGTAGTGGTTTAATATGGAGCTGGGAGTAGTGGTTTAATATGGAACTGGGAGTAGTGGATGGAGCTGGGAGTAGTGGTTTAATATGGAGCTGGGAGTAGTGGTTTAATATGGAGCTGGGAGTAGTGGTTTAATATAGCTGGGAGCTGGTTTAATATGGAGCTAGTGGTTTAATATGGAGCTGGGAGTAGTGGTTTAATATGGAGCTGGGAGTAGTGGTTTAATATGGAGCTGGGAGTAGTGGTTTAATATGGAGCTGGGAGTAGTGGTTTAATATGGAGCTGGGAGTAGTGGTTTAATATGGAACTGGGAGTAGTGGTTTAATATAATAGTGGAGCTGGGAGTAGTGGTTTAATATGGAGCTGGTTTAATATGGAGCTAGTGGTTTAATATGGAGCTGGGAGTAGTGGTTTAATATGGAGCTGGGAGTAGTGGTTTTAACTGGGAGTAGTGGAGAACTGGGAGTAGTGGTTTAATATGGAGCTGGGAGTAGTGGTTTAATATGGAGCTGGGAGTAGTGGTTTAATATGGAGCTGGGAGTAGTGGTTTAATATGGAGCTGGGAGTAGTGGTTTAATATAGCTGTTTAATATGGAGCTGGGAGTAGTGGTTTAATATGGAGCTGGGAGTAGTGGTTTAATATGGAGCTGGGAGTAGTGGTTTAATATGGAGCTGGGAGTAGTGGTTTAATATGGAGCTGGGGAGTAGTGGTTTAATATGGAGCTGGGAGTAGTGGTTTAATATGGAGCTGGGAGTAGTGGTTTAATATGGAGCTGGGAGTAGTGGTTTAATATGGAGCTGGGGAGTAGTGGTTTAATATGGAGCTGGGAGTAGTGGTTTTTAATATGGTTTAAACTGGGAGTAGTGGTTTAATATGGAACTGGGAGTAGTGGTTTAATATGGAGCTGGGAGTAGTGGTTTAATATGGAGCTGGGAGTAGTGGTTTAATATGGAGCTGGGAGTAGTGGTTTAATATGGAGCTGGGAGTAGTGGTTTAATATGGAGCTGGGAGTAGTGGTTTAATATGGAGCTGGGGAGTAGAGCTGTAGTGGTTTAATATGGAGCTGGGAGTAGTGGTTTAATATGGAACTGGGAGTAGTGGTTTAATATGGAACTGGGAGTAGTGGTTTAATATGGAGCTGGGAGTGGTTTAATATGGAACTGGTTTAATATGGAGCTGGGAGTAGTGGTTTAATATGGAACTGGGAGTAGTGGTTTAATATGGAGCTGGGAGTAGTGGTTTTAATGGGAAGTGGTTTAATATGGAACTGGGAGTAGTGGTTTAATATGGAGCTGGGAGTAGTGGTTTAATATGGAGCTGGGAGTAGTGGTTTAATATGGAACTGGGAGTAGTGGTTTAATATGGAACTGGGAGTAGTGGTTTAATATGGAGCTGGGGAGTAGTGGTTTAATATGGAGCTGGGAGTAGTGGTTTAATATGGAACTGGGAGTAGTGGTTTAATATGGAACTGGGAGTAGTGGTTTAATATGGAACTGGGAGTAGTGGTTTAATATGGAGCTGGGAGTAGTGGTTTAATATGGAGCTGGGAGTAGTGGTTTAATATGGAGCTGGGAGTAGTGGTTTAATATGGAGCTGGGAGTAGTGGTTTAATATGGAACTGGGAGTAGTGGTTTAATATGGAGCTGGGAGTAGTGGTTTAATATGGAACTGGGAGTAGTGGTTTAATATGGAGCTGGGGAGTAGTGGTTTAGTATGGAGCTGGGAGTAGTGGATTTTTAATATGGGGTAAGCTGGGAGTAGTGGTTTAATTTAACTGGGAGTAGTGGAGTGGAGCTGGGGAGTAGTGGTTTAGTATGGAGCTGGGAGTAGTGGTTTAATATGGAACTGGGAGTAGTGGTTTAATATGGAACTGGGAGTAGTGGTTTAATATGGAGCTGGGGAGTAGTGATTTAATATGGAGCTGGGAGTAGTGGTTTAATATGTAACTGGGAGTAGTGGTTTAATATGGAGCTGGGGAGTAGTGGTTTAGTATGGAGCTGGGAGTAGTGGTTTAATATGGAGCTGGGAGTAGTGGTTTAATATGGAACTGGGAGTAGTGGTTTAATATGGAACTGGGAGTAGTGGTTTAATATGGAACTGGGAGTAGTGGTTTAATATGGAACTGGGAGTAGTGGTTTAATATGGAACTGGGAGTAGTGGTTTAATATGGAACTGGGAGTAGTGGTTTAATATGGAGCTGGGAGTAGTGGTTTAATATGGAACTGGGAGTAGTGGTTTAATATGGAACTGGGAGTAGTGGTTTAATATGTAACTGGGAGTAGTGGTTTAATATGGAGCTGGGAGTAGTGGTTTAATATGGAGCTGGGATTAGTGGTTTAATATGGAGCTGAACTGGGCTTGAGATTGGGTACAAGCCTTTATTTAATATAAATAGCTTAATGTCATAAGGGGTTTGGTTGGAATGCAGGGATACATTTGTGGATGTAGCTTTCTTACAGTTGGTCTTCGTCCTAAACGACAGCCTGTCTCCTAGGAAGTGGATTACCGTTGACAGAAATAGTGTGCTTTGTAGTGAAGCATGCCATTTGGAACATACAGTGAGGTTAAATCCTTGGCAGAAGGCGAACATTCTCCTCTTAGTACTTCCACAATGTCTTCTGAGGTTTGCTAAGTAATTTAATTTCAGGTAATTGTAGAGAGGATATATAATTAAAAGGATTAAAACGCTTTTTATAGATGGGCCAAAGAAAAGGAGAAAAGGAAATGAGGAGAAAAGGAAAGCAGGAGGGCTCCCCTCCTCCACAGCCCCCCCCCCCTCCACAGCTCCCCCTCCTCCACAGCTCCCCTCCTCCACAGCCCCCTCCTCCACAGCTCCCCTCCTCCACAGCTCCCCCTCCTCCACAGCTCCCCCTCCTCCACAGCCCCCCTCCTCCACAGCTCCCCTCCTCCACAGCCCACCCTCCTCCACAGCTCCCCCTCCTCCACAGCTCCCCCTCCTCCACAGCTCCCCCTCCTCCACAGCTCCCCTCCTCCACAGCTCCCCCTCCTCCACAGCTCCCCCTCCTCCACAGCTCCCCTCCTCCACAGCCCCCCTCCTCCACAGCCCCCCTCCTCCACAGCTTCCCCCTCCTCCACAGCTTCCCCCTCGTCCACAGCTTCCCCCCTCCTCCACAGCTCCCCCTCCTCCACAGCCCCCCTCCTCCACAGCTCCCCCTTCTCCTCCACAGCCCCCCTCCTCCACAGCTCCCCCTCCTCCACAGCTCCCCCTCCACAACTCCCCCTCCTCCACAGCCCCCCTCCTCCACAGCTCCCCCTCCTCCACAGCCCCCCTCCTCCACAGCTCCCCCTCCTCCACAGCTCCCCCCTCCACAACTCCCCCTCCTCCACAGCTCCCCCTCCTCCACAGCTCCCCCTCCTCCACAGCTCCCCCTCCACAGCCCCCTCCTCCACAGCTCCCCCTCCACAGCTTCCCCCTCCTCCACAGCTTCCCCCTCCACAGCTCCCCCTCCTCCACAGACCCCCCCCTCCTCCACAGCTCCCCCTCCACAGCTCCCCCTCCTCCACAGCTCCCCGTCCTCCACAGCCCCCCCTCCACAGCCCCCTCCTCCACAGCTCCCCCTCCACAGCTTCCCCTCCTCCACAGCTTCCCCCCCTCCACAGCCCCCTCCTCCACAGCTCCCCCTCCACAGCTTCCCACTCCTCCACAGCTTCCCCCTCCACAGCTCCCCCTCCTCCACAGCCCCCCTCTACAGCTCCCCCTCCTCCACAGCTCCCCCTCCTCCACAGCTCCCCCTCCACAGCTCCCCCTCCTCCACAGCTCCCCCCTCCACAGCTCCCCCTCCTCCACAGCTCCCCCTCCACAGCTCCCCCTCCACAGCTCCCCCTCCCCCACAGCTCCCCCTCCACAGACCCCCCTCCACAGCTCCCCCTCCTCCACAGCTCCCCCTCCTCCACAGCAAACCTGTCACTCTGCTCACATCGCATCGAATAGTTGTATGATGGGTTTTATTTACCATCGAACATTCTAAATAGGTTTAGAGTTGAGTTGTATGTCAAACGTATTTAAAACAGTGTGTGTGTGTGTGTTTTCTTGTGATGCTGACAGAGGCATACTTAGGAAAGTGAAAGTGCCTCAGCTGTAGCAACATGATGAGAGAGATGTTGACATGATGTTAAGACTAATACAATCAGAGCACATCAGACCACATCAGACCACATCAGACCACATCAGACCACATCAGACCTGGTCCCAGCTCATGTCTGGATTTGTGTCTTGTACCCTCCTCTTAGAATGAATATACCCACACCAACAACACACATACAAATACTCACACGAATACATACACACACACACACACACACACCTACACACACCTACACACACACACACACACACACACACCTACACACACCTACACACACACACACACACACACACACCTACACACACCTACACACACACACACACACACACACCTACACACACACACACACACACACACACACACACACACACACAGTGCTTAGGGTCCTCCTTCGGTTTTAGGGTACCATACAGTATTTATCATTATTTAAAATAAACTGGTATTGCTCTAGTTCAAATATGCTCTCTGTCAGTGAAATTGAATATATTGCACATAAAGAAAATCTGTCATTCTATATAGTGACATAAGGGAGATGCAATTATGAGCAAATCAACAATAGCATGCCTGAAGGCACATAGATACACCCCCGACTCTGAGATTACGCTGTGGTTCAATCATCTGCCAATTTAAAATGGGGATGATTGAGACCAAATTAACTCACCCTTATGTGCTGTTTTTGTTCTAAACATAATGTTCTACTAGGGTTGACAATCCACTTAAGAAAAGAGTTATGCTGTTTATTAAATATTACAAAAGCAAAAAGGATAATGCAATGAAACATCTATGAAATCCTAGCAAAGGTTTAAATGTGTGACCCCCAGCCTATAACTGGGTTAATTAAATAATGTGTCTTATATGTCTTTTCATAAAAACGCTCAGACAACTGTTGGCTTTATAGTATATTTATAGAAAACCTTTATTTTGTGTTTACCTTCATGGATGTGTTGTGCGGTAGCCCCTGAGAACCAAGATGATTTGGAGATGTGGGCTGTGAATAGTATTGTTCTGCCGTGATCTCTGACCCCACATTCCTCTAAAGCGCATAATGGAGGCCAGTAGAATAGTACAATTTATTCCATCCTAAATAGCACATGTGACCAGAACCTTGGTTTACATTAACACTCTAGAGGGAATGTGAGACCATATACATATATATATGCTCATAGACTACTAACCTTATACATTACAGCACATTCTATTTTGCTATTTATTAATTATACTGTCGTTTCACAAAATTGTTCTGCTGCTGTTACAGAAAAATTTCCCCTCGGGGATTAATAAAGTGTCATTCTATTCTATATATATATATATATATATAATGACTTATATTCAGACATCATATTAAGGTTTTCAAAGTGTACAATAGTCAGGAAGTGTATGCCTGAAGTTTACTGTAAAGACTTCATGGTAGTTTGAAAACACTTTATTTGCCAATTGAAAGATGAAGGTCAAGGGAAAGTAAGTTAGAAACCAGGAATTCAAGTTATATTGTCATGATTTCAAATAGTGTTAGAAGTGTCAGAGTACAGGGATAAACTATTATGATGTATTATTATAATATTGACCTGTCGCCACAAAAAATACATCTTACTTACTAATAGTTTTCCTAAAGTTTCAAGGAATGAGAGAGAAATGGAGAGAACAAAAAGAAAGACAGAGAATAAACAATAAGAAGAGGGAGAAGAGTGTAAAACAGAGAGAGAGAAAGTGGAAGAAAGGGATATGGAAAGAGAAAAGAAAAGAGAGTTAGAGGGAGAAACTCATGTGATGGTTTAGCATGTCCTTGTCCAGGTCGCTGCTCTCGTCAGAGAGGTGGAGTTAATTTCTAAGGTGTATCACCTGATGTAATTGCTTGACTACAGCGTTCATAAATCACTGTGTAGTAAGGTCATCTAATCATTTCTCCATTTATCCTCCATGTTCTCTCTTTCCTGTCCTCCGTCTCTCTTCACCCGTTACACTACTGCTCTTTAACTATCTTTTCACTCTCTCCTCCACTCCTACTTTCTTCATTCATCTAAGCAATATAGATCGATTATAAAGGAATTTCAAAACATCCAATTACATTCTATGCTGTAATTTTGATGAAGACTTTAGAGATGTATAGCAACCCATCATCATCACCTTCGTCCTCTAATGACAGAAATAAAACAACAAGATACCATAGTGTTATACATTGTGTTCCCACTGCCCCATACGACACCCACCACTGATACAACACCCACCACTGATACAACACCCACCACTGATACAACACCCACCACTGATACAACACCCACCACTGATACAACACCCACCACTGATACGACACCCACCACTGCCCCATACAACACCCACCACTGCCCCATACAACACCCACCACTGCCCCATATTACCCACCACTGCCCCATACGACACCCACCACTGCCCCATACAACACCCACCACTGCCCCATATCACCCACCACTGCCCCATACAACACCATAGCTCTACCCACCTGCTGTACCTAAGCTCTCAAGTCACCATAGCTCTACCCACCTGCTGTACCTGAGCTCTCTAGTCACCATAGCTCTACCCACCTGCTGTACCTGAGCTCTCTAGTTACCATAGCTCTACCTACCTGCTGTACCTGAGCTCTCTAGTCACCATAGCTCTACCCACCTGCTGTACCTGAGCTCTCTAGTCACCATAGCTCTACCCACCTGCTGTACCTGAGCTCTCTAGTCACCATAGCTCTACCCACCTGCTGTACCTGAGCTCTCTAGTCACCATATCTCTACCCACCTGCTGTACCTGAGCTCTCTAGTCACCATAGCTCTACCCACCTGCTGTACCTGAGCTTTCTCCCAAAACCACGGTGATATAATTTGTGCACACTATTTACCTGCTAGATACGCTTTAATCTTTTCACATTCTGTATATAGACTCTCATTTGTATTTTATATAGTTGTTATTTCCATGTCAATGCTGATCAACTGACCTACTGATACCTCATCCTGTATTATCTGTATATTGAATCTCCACTTGATCCTGTATTATCTGTATATTGACTCTCCACTTGATCCTGTATTATCTGTATATTGACACTCCACTTGATCCTGTATTATCTGTATATTGACTCTCCACTTGATCCTGTATTATCTGTATATTGACTCTCCACTTGATCCTGTATTATCTGTATATTGACTCTCCACTTGATCCTGTATTATCTGTATATTGACTCTCCACTTGATCCTGTATTATCTGTATATTGACTCTACACTTGATCCTGTATTATCTGTATATTGACTCTCCACTTGATCCTGTATTATCTGTATATTGACTCTCCACTTGATCCTGTTTTATCTGTATATTGACTCTCCACGTGATCCTGTATTATCTGTATATTGACTCTCCACTTGATCCTGTATTATCTGTATATTGACTCTCCACGTGATCCTGTATTATCTGTATATTGACTCTCCACTTGATCCTGTATTATCTGCATATTGACTCTCCACTTGATCCTGTATTATCTGTATATTGACTCTACACTTGATCCTGTATTATCTGTATATTGACTCTCCACTTGATCCTGTATTATCTGTATATTGACTCTCCACTTGATCCTGTATTATCTGTATATTGACTCTTTACCTCATCCTTTATTATCTGTATATTGACTCTCCACTTGATCCTGTATTATCTGTTTATTGACTCTCCACTTGATCCTGTATTATCTGTATATTGACTCTTTACCTCATCCTTTATTATCTGTATATTGACTCCCCACTTGATCCTGTATTATCTATGTGGGTGTGTCCAGCTAATATGTGGGTGTGTCTGGCTGGACAGATTTATTAAGAGTATCCAGCTAATATGTGGGCGTGTCTGGCTGGACAGATGTATAAAGAGTATCCAGCTAATATGTGGGTGTGTCAGTGTGGAGCAGTACAGTCAGTAACTATGTCCAGTGGATCAGTACAGTCAGTAACTATGTCCAGTGGATCAGTACAGTCAGTAACTATGTCCAGTGGATCAGTACAGTCAGTAACTATGTCCAGTGGATCAGTACAGTCAGTAACTATGTCCAGTGGATCAGTACAGTCAGTAATTATGTCCATTATGGACATTGGTGGACTTCCTAAGCTATAACTGGACATTACATATTGCTCTACATATTGCTCTATATATTGTTCTATATATTGTTCTATATATTGCTCTATATATTGCTCTATATATTGCTCTACATATTGCTCTATGTATTGTTCTATATATTGCTCTATATATTGCTCTACATATTGCTCTACGTATTGCTCTATTTATTGCTCTATGTATTGCTCTATATATCGCTCTATATATTGCTCTACATATTGCTCTACATATTGCTCTACATAATGCTCTACATATTGCTCTACATATTGCTCTGCATATTGCTAAATATTTTGCTCTACATACTGCTCTACATACTGCTTTACATATTGCTCTATACATGGCTCTATATATTTCTCTACATACTGCTCTACATACTGCTCTACATATTGCTCTACATATTGTTTTATATATTGCTCTACATACTGCTTTACATATTGCTCTATACATGGCTCTATATATTTCTCTACATACTGCTCTACATACTGCTCTACATATTGCTCTACATATTGTTCTATATATTGCCCTACATACTGCTTTACATATTGCTCTATACATGGCTCTATATATTTCTCTACATACTGCTCTACATACTGCTCTACATATTGCTCTACATATTGTTCTATATATTGCTCTACATACTGCTTTACATATTGCTCTATGCATGGCTCTATATATTTCTCTACATACTGCTCTACATACTGCTCTACATACTGCTCTACATATTGCTCTACATATTGTTCTATATATTGCTCTACATACTGCTTTACATATTGCTCTATACATGGCTCTATATATTTCTCTACATACTGCTCTACATACTGCTCTACATACTGCTCTACATATTGCCTATATATTGCCTATATATTACTATATATATTGCTCTATATATTGCTCTACATACTGCTCTACATATTGCTCTACATATTGTTCTATATATTGCTCTACATACTGCTTTACATATTGCTCTATACATGGCTCTATATATTTCTCTACATACTGCTCTACATACTGCTCTACATACTGCTCTACATACTGCTCTACATATTGCTCTACATATTGTTCTACATATTGCCTATATATTGCTCTACATATTGCCTATATATTACTATATATATTGCTCTATATATTGCTCTACATACTGCTCTACATATGACATACACTATATGTATCCATTACTCTGATATATATGACATATGTGATATATATGACACACACTATATATAACCACAAAGCAAAATACCAAAGATATTGTACGGAAAAGTCACAGGGTAAACATGGACAACAGTCATCACACACTTATTTTCCGTATGTTGCCGTTTTCTGGACTTTACACCAAATCCTAATGTGCAGTCCAGTCAGGGCCTTACGGTGACATTTTATTGGTTTTTACTGAAATGGCTTTTTGAGTCACTTAAAATAATTATGTAAAAATGCAAATTGAATTGAATAGTTCTTGGAAAGCCCTTGTTGCCAGGCAACTAAATTAGTAAACATTGGGACATAAGTAATTGATAACTTGACACTGTAGTATACAGTCTCTCTGATAATTTCCTCTGTGGAATGCCCTCCCTCAGAATGCCCTCCCTCAGAATGCCACCCCTCAGAATCAGAATGCCCCCCCTCAGAATCAGAATGCCCCCTCAGAATCAGAATGCCCCCTCAGAATGCCCCCTCAGAATGCCCCCCCTCAGAATGCCCTCCCTCAGAATGCCCTCCCTCAGAATGCCCTCCCTCAGAATGCCTTCCCTCAGAATGCCCTCCCTCAGAATGCCCTCCCTCAGAAAGGCCTCCCTCAGAATGCCCTCTATTAGAAAGCCCTCTTTCAGAATGCACTCTGTCTGAATGCCCTCCCACAGCACATCCCTCATGGTTAACAGAGCAGTTCATGAGCATCGGATGTCTGTCAGCAGCACAATGCAATGACATTTCAAGCAACAGCAATAGGTCATTTTACATTTAGCAGAGAATCAAACATTTAGCAGAGTCCATTGTTGCAGATTTTGGACAAAACTGGACAATATTTTGAAAGACACTCACTGGTCTATAACTAAATCAAGTTAATGTATTTCATTTATAATGTACTTATGGCACACTCGATGCTATCTTAGCCCACTGTATCAGTGACTAATGCAGAATAGATGCAAATTTAGCGATCCTCTGAAGTAGCTCAAATGTCAATGCAATCTTAGCTTACTGCTACAGTTAACTGCTACATATTAGTTATATTTTACAGTGAATCTGATGCTACATATTAGTTATATTTTACAGTGAATCTGATGCTACATTAGTTATATTTTACAGTGAATCTGATGCTACATTAGTTATATGTTACAGTGAAACTGATGCTACATTAGTTATATGTTACAGTGAAACTGATGCTACATTAGTTACATGTTACAGTGAATCTGATGCTACATTAGTTATATGTTACAGTGAATCTGATGCTACATTAGTTATATGTTACAGTGAATCTGATGCTACATTAGTTAAATGTTACAGTGAATCTGATGCTACATTAGTTATATGTTACAGTGAATCTGATGCTACATTAGTCATATGTTACAGTGAATCTGATGCTACATTAGTTATATGTTACAGTGAAACTGATGCTACATTAGTTATATGTTACAGTGAAACTGATGCTACATTAGTTATATGTTACAGTGAAACTGATGCTACATTAGTTACATGTTACAGTGAATCTGATGCTACATTAGTTATATGTTACAGTGAAACTGATGCTACATTAGTTACATGTTACAGTGAATCTGATGCTACATTAGTTATATGTTACAGTGAATCTGATGCTACATTAGTTAAATGTTACAGTGAATCTGATGCTACATTAGTTATATGTTACAGTGCATCTGATGCTACATTAGTTAAATGCTACAGTGCATCTGATGCTACATTAGTTATATGTTACAGTGAATCTGATGCTACATTAGTTAAATGTTACAGT